>QKQZ01049840.1:0-31211 GCA_003595255.1 Solenopsis fugax
AGCTCAAGGTCAGTATCTGCTAGGAAAGGACACGGCTTCCGTCCTTCCTTCCCCCCCGAAATCGATGTTCGTGCGATCGCGTTTTGAGGGATGCCACCACTGCCACTGCTACCGCCGACGCCGCCGTCGCCACCGAGAAAAACGGGTGTGCTTCGATCGCGAAGCCCGAGAAAGTGCGCGTGAATGTTTTGCAGAGAAAGATTTACGCGAAACTCGGTTTCTACACGGTTGAACGGACGAAAGCGGCGAAATATAATTCGGACGTGGCTCGTGTCGCCAGAGACGAACTCGAAACTTATTCTGTAAACTGCGAAAACGATTGTTTTCCGAAGAGGGACCTGTCCCCTTCTCCAGCGATCCGAATGTCCCTCAGTCCGAGTTGTAATGAACGTAACGGTATGCATAATCTGAATGTGTAACACATGTAACGATTGTCACCGTTATGTAAGACTGCATTGCGAATTTCAGGTTGTTGTGAAATAAGGACAGACAGGCAGGAGTAATATAACGCGGAAAGAAAACATTCACGTGTGGACAGACCAGTGGAGAAAGAAGGATACAGGCACACAGGCCGGTTTTCCTCAAGTTGGTCGCGGCCTGACTTTCACGGCGCAGTGGGAATCGGTAGTCAGGTCATGCCAGGCCGCCAATTTCGTGTCTATTCGACGACGACGCCTCGTCGTCATTTTTCTGGACAAGGAGATTTACGGTCCTCCCTACCGGGGACCGTTGTCTCCTCTCATCACACATCCGCTCGATGGTCCATGGTGCGAGGCGTGTGGTGTGTGCGCGCCTCGTGTACCAATTTCCGCCCCACTTTCCTCAGTGGCGCGCGTTGTCGCGCGGATTTTCACGCTAAACGCGATACGAACGTTAGTCACGTGCGCTAGCCGATGAACAAGGTCATCACGAGTGATCAGTAGATTCACTTGGGTTAGATGCTCCGATACCCGATTACTTGCGATTTGGAAAGCTTGACACAGTGTATCCCCTCCGCTCCAGGAGTGCAAACTATGGGATCCCATAATAGGATCAAGATTATCATTATTCTTGTTTTTAGAAAAAAATCATTGTGATCTCACTCAATACACTTTTTACGATAATCCTGTGACGAATTCTTAATATGACAACGATTTTAAAGTGAAGTTTTTCAAATTAAAAGAAAAGACACTTTGAAATCATATCAAGACTTCATCACAAAGTAATCGCCCAAAGTTTATCGAGTGGGATGATAACGCTCTTTCCTAAAATGATGACTTCTACTAACAAGATGATTATCTTGATCTACGTTATGATTTTGCGCGCTTCTGGTTGTATGTTTAATTGTCGGACGTGTGTATTGCGCTTCCTCAAAATCAACTTGCTCGCTCCGGCACGTCGAGACGTGTCAACTTGGACACCTGGCGCAAGCCGCGGTTGTTCTTACGTGAGAATACATAAATTCCATTTTCTTTTATGTACACGGATTTCTTAAATTTAAAGGTCCATAAATCTAGTTCATGCCTGTCGACTTGGATTATTTACGGTAAACGTTTCTCGCGCTCGTTACACTTGTTTCTTCATGTTCTAGTTCAGATTTCGCGAAAAGTGACGCCACTCCAACGTTTTTTTACCGTTCCACATATTTTGCCAGTTATTAAAATTGCAGCCTACGCTTTTCTAGCCGTTAACACGGCTGCGAGTAGCGCTCCTTCGTGATGCTTTCTCTTGTTAAAACATCAGTAAAGTCTCGAACGCGTAGAAAGCCCGCATTCTAGATGTGTGGCGAGTGAATGAAGGACGGCAACATCGTAACGGGAAATCAAACTGGAATATGCTTTCGAAAAATTGAGAAAATGAACGAAATTGTATCATATTCTTTTATTCGTATTACATTCGCTCTCTTTTTTTCACTCTCCTTACTCCAGATGATTTCACTTTATAATCAGCAGCAAATGAATGATGGTATGTTAAATGAATATGGATAGTAAACATTATTTTGCTTTAATGTTACATGTGCACATTAATGTACGATTTTCCAATACATCTTCATTGCGAGATAGCGCAATATGGCCCTTGGAATTTACAGTTACGCCCGCGAGACAACTTTCTACGCAAAAATCAGCGCATGACGGACGCGTGGAAGGCCTCTTCCATTATTATTATTATTTGTGTGACGTTATCGATCAGAGCAATTCAAATCAAGAGTCCTGTTGATCTCCGTTAAAATTTTACTCCAGATACATTGTCTTGACATCCATGCGCAAAGTTCGTGTCTTCAGTTTTCTAGTCTAATCACTGTCCCAATTCTCTTTCACCTTTGTTTGCGACAGAATGGTGTCATGGCAGTCGCATTCGAATTGATCTGGGTCGAGAGATATTTATTTTATTACAAATAAATTTAATAGACCTTCGATAGAGACACCCGACTTACTTACTTTTACACATCATACATCCGGCGCATCAGTTCCTTGTGTCCATTTCAACGAGATGAAGCGAGATGGGACGAAATGCGGCTGAAGCACGACTAATGTGCGCCTAACGGAACAGCGAAATGTAGTATACGGTACTTGCATCCCATCTCTTCTGCTCTTTATTCTTTCTTTCGTCTCCTTTTTACGAGACGGAAAGCCGAAGCCTTCTGGTGGACGTGTTGTAACCTTGACCGCGAGACAGACGTTAAGTTGGTTCGAGAGCCAATTACTTACTTACCTGCGTGTCCCATTTTTTACGATCTTGCGATACCGCGAGAATATTCCGTCGACTTAATGAACTTCTTATGTGTAATGTTCGACATACATTTTCTTAACGTGTTTGAAATGTTAATATCTGCATAATACTTAGAAAACGTGAATATGTTTAATATGTTTGATTATTATTGTCGACTGCTTAGAGCAGAAATCTCCGGATCTACAGATCAAAAATCAAATTGACTTTCATCTCGATTTTACATTTGTTATAAATAATCGAAATATACGATGTTGTCAAATTTAAAGTCGACTTATAAACATAGGAATTTAACTGATTTCCGAAAAGACTGACCCGATGATGTTTTGGTGTTTCAGACTGTATTCTTAACAATCGCCCTCCTGCCGTTCAGACTAGCCGCAATCACGACATTGATGATCCTGGCATGGTTATTGGCCTGCTTTGGTCTGCATGGATTATCTGAAGAGGATCTTCGGCGAGCTCCTCTCAAAGGATGGAGGAGGTATGTTTGAAGGAAACCAAGCGGCAGAATAATCGCGGCAAGAAAACAGTCCACTTCCGTTCACTCTCTTCCTCTTTTATTCCTCATTTCGAATCCTCTTTCTGTCACGCTATTAATTGTTAACATAGCCATACTTTTTGGGATCGCTTTTTAATCTCTATGCTGTATGTTATTATCTCGCTTTACTGGCAGACTAAAGCTATACTTAAATCGCTAGCTATATACTCGTACCAATTACGCTTAGAGATCCTTAAATCTAGAATTTCTCAAAGATATTTAATAATATCTTAAAAAGGCAGGTTAAAAAGGCTAAGAAATCAGCAATTCTGACATAAAGTGTTAAAAAGAAAAAAATATATTAAAAAAAATATATATATAGATATATAATAACAATTAGAACGTTTTGAACCTCACAGGGTCTTCCTTAGCTAAATAATATTTAACAAAATATACAAAACATAATATAAATTTACAAAAGAAATTGCTTTAAAAAGTGCTTAATAATATTTCTGTATCAATTATTAAATACACTTGTCAGTTCTATAAATTGCATGCCGATACAGGTCAGACTTGAAATGTAAACTGAATCATAAACTAGAAATAATATCTCAAATTAATTATTTAATTTTAGATATTATTTTAATTGCATTTAATTCAGATTAGGAAATAGGTTCAAAACATCCTAATTGTTATTAATCTCTTTTAAAAAACACAATTTTTTCTTTTTAACACTTTGTCAGAATTGCTTGTGTCTTGGTCATTTTAACCTTTTATTTTCCTTATATGCATACACGAGCTTGGCAAATTATTTTAATATTTAATAATGTTTGTGATTATACAGTGAACCCGATAAATTTGAATTAAATGCAAAATTTAGAGATAGCAATGTAATCAATGGAGTACTTCAGTAGTCCATGATAAAAAAAAAGAGAAAAAGAAGGATATAAAAACACATTCATTCAAAACAAGGTTGTCTTTTCAACTTTGATAAAGTCCTTGTCTGCAATTTTATTACTATTACAACATTTCCGTGCTTAACAAAACGTTTGATTCGTGTGGTCTCCTTGTAGTAATTTACTAATGACTTTTGACACAGTATGCGAATAACCGGTTGTCTTTTTAATTTTATTGACACCGGCAGAATTAATACGTATTTCCTGAGCTTATAACTTAAGTATCAATTTTAATAAGTGAAATATTAGATTGATATGTAAATAACATAGAAAAAAATGCCATTTTTTGGTCAAAGTAGATTTAGATACTTAATAATATTTCTGTATCAGTTACTAAATACATTTTTCAGTTTTATAAAGCGCTACGGGTCATCGGACTTGAAACTCAATCTTAAATTGAAGCTAGAAATAATATTTCAAATTAATTAATTTGAATTGAATTTGCAATATAAGAAATAATGAATTTGATTAAAATTTTATCTCAAAATAACCGATAATTAATCTGAATTGAATGTGATTAAAATATCTGAAATTAAATAATTAATTCGAGATATTATTCCTAGCTTATGATTCAGTTTGGGTTTCAAGTCTGACCCGTATCTCTGCAGTTTATAAAATTGAAAAATGTATTTAATAATTGATACAGAAATATTAATAAGCACTAAGATCTGTTTCAATCGAAAATGCATTTTTCCTCATGTTCAAACTCAAGCATATCAAGTTTTAAATTTATAATTCAAATTACCAAAGTGACACATTTAACAAAAGTAAAATTATTCCCTTTGTCGATTAGTATATCTAAACGAAGAAACAGTGGTTAGTTGTTAGTGAAGTTGTGGTGTTGCTTATTTATATCTCTTTCATAATTTAGTCATGCGTTACTATCAAGGTCTCGCGATTAGAAAAGTCTATAAGACGACCTTGTATCATAACGAAAGGTTATGACGGGTTTATCTGGAAAAAAATATTTCTAAAGTACTTTTAACTGGGTGTATATATATATATATTGCATGCAGTGGGATTGTAAGTTTCTAAATTATTCACGATGCGGATGTTTGTTTGGATTTAATGTCACTATTAAATCAGCTTTCATTTGAACGAGAGCATAATGTTGAGAACACAATTATTCATTAATTTACGTACATATATCTAAAAAGTGAAAAAATTTTTGTAATTCACAATATTTTCAAGTATTTTCTGAATACCTGAAACTTGTCTAGCTTCAAGGATCTCCGTGAGCTAAAAATACAAATCGTTTATTGAAATCGAATTTTCGATAAACTCCCTTAATTTCCGAGAAATGCTTATTACCTAAGAGTCCTGTTAATTTTAGAATCCCTTATCGAGTAGAAATAGAGAATCGCATCGGACGATGGTGCATGCGCATTGCAAATTAAACCACTTTAACAAAAACAGAGACATGCGCGTGGTGATCTGCTGGATGATGCGGGCGTTATTTATCTGCGGTGGATTTCATCATCTGAAGGTCAAGGGCCGGAAAGCGGAAACTAAGGATGCACCGGTGTTGGCTCTCGCCCCACATTCCAGCTTCTTCGATGCACTTCCGGTTGTGTACCTTGGCGGGCCTAGCATCGTTGCCAAAGGGGAGAGTAGCCGTCTCCCTTTCTTCGGAAGTAGGTCGCCCATTGTCGTTTGTTGGTGAATTAAACTAAATGATATGAGAGAAGTCCACGCGAGCTTTTTTTTTCAAATGAAGGTCGACTATAAAATAAAATAAATCATAGTAGTCGATCAAACGTCGGCAAAACTGCGAGAGAAAACTGCTGATTTTAAGGTCGAACTGCAATATGACTTCTAAATGGATATTCTTAAATTAGATTCGCGATCTTTTTTCTTATGAAAACGAAAGATTGATATTATAAAAATTACAATGTTCTGTTCTAATCATATATCTTATGTACATAGTATTCATGTGTGCAAATATGGTGGATGGGATTTATTCTTTAGCAACTAACTATAACAGTTTTAACATTTGTCGCTAACACACTTTTATATATAATGTGTTTTATTTGATAAATACTTAACAAGTCGTGATTCAATGAAAAAAAAACCAAGGATTTTATTCAATTAATTGAATAATACGTTATTCGTTAACTCTCTAATGCATTACTGATTATCTTTGCTTAGAAATTTACATTGTGCCTAATGTTATCTAAAAGCTTCAGTTATGTGTGTGAACTTGTAGAAACTAACAATGAATATTGATACGAGTAGAAACTTCAGAAATTTGTAGAAACTAACGAATATTGCATTATTACGCGTATTGCATTAGAGAAGCGAAAAAAAGGAGAATGCGCGCGTGCGTGTACAATTTAAGTTTTGCGAAGCGCACTAACGATGATCATCGAAACTTGAGTTACTAATCGAACGCTTTCACCGTCTTTTTGTCCTTTTTCTATTCGTCGCTCGATCGTGTAGAAAGTTCATCGGATACACTCGCTCGTAAACACGTTTCCCTCTTTCGTAGTACGATTTGAATGTATATAGTCGACACACACTCGACTGTCACGATATCTTGCATTTTCTTCGTGATGATATTATCAAGTCGCGGATACGTCTTCGTCGAAACTACGATATTCAGTAAATATTCAGTACTCGAGTAATTCCATTGTACCTTGTCGGTTGAAACCTGCAGAAAGATAGTGGCATGGATATGTTTCGTTGGTCGACTCACTTACCAGGCTGGCGGGATGAAAATCGTGGTCCGAGGAAAACAGGCTTCCAGAGCGGAAGCCCCGATTCTGGTTCTCGCGCCGCATTCGACCTTTATGGACGGCGGCATCGTTTACGTCACCGGATTTCCCTCGATCATCGTCAGGCGAGAGTCGGGATTGAATCCGTTTATCGGAAGTAGGTGATACATTCCTGTTTCTTTTCATTTTTTTCTTTCTATCAGTTCCTACGTATTCTGCGAATTTACTAATACGTTACTCGAAATATTCATGATATGTCGTTGAATACTTGTGCGTGATAGACTTGAGCCAAATAAAGTAATGGTAACGTTATGATACGCATATTGAAGAAGTCATTGAAGTTATCGAGGCCTGTGCTACAATACGTGAGATCTTTAATTGAGAATCTGGGTCTCGGGCATCATCGGTATTGTTAGCGAACGTAAAAATGTCCCGTAATGTTTATTTCAAAATCGTGCGCAACGTAAAAGATAATTATTATGTCCAATGTGGCACGTACAGTATTATATGTCGTTATTGTTTTAATATATCGTATATATAGCAGTGTTCCGATATACACTCTGCCAGTATACTGAACATTTATAGTTTATATTACATACATTGAAATAAAGTTTAGTAATAATAATCTAGCTTTTATAAAATAATTTCAATTAAATATTTGATTAATATAATCAAATATTTAGTAATTATGTTAATGGTAATCAATCGGTTATTAAACGATTACTAAATATTACTAAATATTTAGTTATATTGAATATATAATTGAAATTATTTCACCAAAGCTTCGTAACTATCATCTGGATTTAATTATTATTACTAGATTCTTTTCAGTATATACTATAGATTTTCAGTACTGTATATCAGAACACAGTTTTAGAAAGCAATGTCATTTAAACAAACTTAACTGTTGATCGTCATTACTTTGTTAAGATCGAATATTAACACACTTTTTAAAAAAATCAATTTATATTCTTTTTGAATTAATAGTGTTAGATTTCATATTGATTAATGAATCCCATTCACCATTGTATATCGAATAATCTTGGAGTAGATACACTTGTAAGTATTCCGTTACTTAATATTTCATCATGACTCCATGTGTGATTGTAATTTAATGAAACAATGATCCGTTTACTTATGCACACTTGCAAAATAATCGGTCTTTTGCAAGGATGTCGTAATGAATTTCCGGTCTCGGGTGGTCATTGGCTGATCGACTTTAACCAATTATGACAAATCATTCGGAAGACTTTCTTACAAGTGCATTACCTCAAAATAACTTCTTACGCAACGAAACTAAAGATAATTGGCTCAATCAATCCGGATAAAGTCAAGCGAGATCCAAGTCATAATTATTAGTTAGCATTTGTGAAATCAATTATACTTTCGGTTATTCTTTTGATGTTTGATGTATATAGAACTCATCAACTATACACAACCGGTCTACGTGTGGAGGGAAGATCCGAATTCTCGTCAGAATACTATCAAAGAGATTATTGAAAGGACTACTTCCAAGGAAGATTGGCCACAAGTAAGCAGATTATTTAATAAAAATCATTAATGCCAATAAAAGTCGCCGCAGTTAACAGTAATTATTTTACAAAATATTTAATTAGTGAAGTTTATAGTGTATATAGAATGTACAAACAGCGAGAGAGAAAGAGAAAGTGACAGAGAGTATATATACATAAAATATACATGTATAAATATAAATTGAATTAACGCACACGCCGCCGCATTTATTGATGTAACCTTGTGTTTAATATGCGTTATGATCTCTCAAAATATATATTGGTAGGCATCTCGAAAAATTTTTTTTTATTTATTATAACTTGAAAAATAAAGTCTAAATATTTAGAATTTGTGCTTATGTGACATATTTTCATCTTGGGATTCGTCCCCTAAAATAGTAACATGTGATGAACTTTAAGTGATTAAAAATCACTATTTATACAGAGTTTATGAAGTTTGTAAAACTGAGTTCACAAAGATTGCGGAAGTTGTAGTCTCATGATGTTCTCAATAATTCACGGATGCGAGATACACGCGAGCTTGCAATCAAGACGCAAATCACTACCTTCCCGTCTGCCGATGCAATTGACCCGACTATTCTCTCCTCAGGTTATGATATTTCCCGAAGGTACCTGTACAAACCGGTCATGCTTGATTACGTTCAAATCGGGCGCCTTTTATCCCGGTGTGCCGGTACAACCTGTGTGCATCAGATATCCCAACAAATTAGACACGGTTACGTGGACATGGGAAGGTCCTGGCGCGTAAGTATAGAGAGGCGCCTTCCTCTTTTTTTTAAATTATTTTTACACGTTTATTTTTTGTGTTATGCTTTATCTGTTGCTTTGCATCCGTTGCAGATTGAAATTGCTATGGTTGACGTTAACGCAGTTAAATAGCAGCTGTGAGATCGAGTTTCTTCCCGTTTATAATCCAAGCGAGGCGGAGAAACTGGATCCCAAATTGTATGCAAATAATGTACGACGTCTTATGGCAGAGTGAGTTTCTTGTATACAGCGCGGACTAAGAGTTTTGAAAGTGTATGCCTAGATAGCATGAAACATTGCAGTAACATTGCAACAACATTACAACGTTGTTGCAATATTGCTGCAATATTTCATGCTACCTGGATGGATCCCTGAAAAGATTATCCTTTTGATTTTACAGAGCGTTGAAAATCCCTGTTTCGGATTACACATACGATGATTGCCGAATCATTAGAAAGGCTCATCAATTACACCTTCCGCATGCGTCCAATATCGTAAAAAGCCATAAACTTCGATACAAATTAGGGTAAGATGCGAGAAATAAACATATATTACGTAATTAAAATTTAGATAATTTTGATTCATCTGTCATAGTTTAGTGACATCGAAAACTGAAGAAGAACTCGTTCAGAAGAAGACAAACAACTTTGGCGAAGTACATCTGCAAGAATTTGCGCAGATCCTTAGACTGGATGATAAGGATCCAACCACTCAACAATTGTTTCGCATTCATGATAAGGTTCGTATATAATACAAAATTTAAATAAAGTTTGTATATAATAAAAAGTTATAATAAATTAAAGTAAAAATTTGTGTTATAAAAGTTCATGTATAATACAAAATTTAAATAAAGCATTAATTTAATAGAAAATTATGTATATCATTTTACAGTTTGGACAGGGTAAGATCGATCTTGAGGAATATATCTTCACCGTGTTGGCGACGGCGAACGCGTCTTCGGAACTAGACAAGGTCGAGATTGCATTTGACGTAAGTGCAAACTGTTTAAGTATAAGTCTATTGTATGTACATAGTATGTAAACTTTTATTTTTGCATGTTTACATTGTGTTATAGATATGTGGCTCGAAAGCAGCAACATGTTTGACCCAATCGGAACTCAGGAAAGCCTTGAGGTTATCGATACGTATGCAGTCGGAGGAATCTGACAAGATCTTTCAGCATGCCAGAAATGACGAGAACGCTTGCACAGTCAGCTTTGGTAAACACTTTTGATTACAACAAGCAGCTTCTGTTTTTTCATTGCAACCATATTGAATGTCAGAAGAAAGAATTATACATGCATTTATTGATAAAATGGAACAAAAAAAGTTTTTTGTATATTTTATCAATTTATATTAACAAACTCGAGCAGTGACGTACGAAGAAACCAATTTATGATGTAATAAAGAAAAATCACATGTGATTTCTCGCTTCTGACGTTTTAAACCGATATAGTTGCTATGAGAAAACAGGCGTCTTAATATATCACGAGGTGAGAATCTTTTCTTCAAGTCTATTTATTTCTTACAGACGATGTTCTGACGCAACTATCGAACCGAACAGAGTACGCACATTTATTCGCTGCAAATAACGAAAGCTCGAAGAAGGCCATTTGAAAGTGTCTTTTAGAGCCCGATGTTTCTTCTAGAGAACATCGAGGCAGGCCTTTCCTTAATCCTATCTGCTCCACTCCTGTATGAGAAACGTATTCAAGGTGCTTCGAGGCTTTTAAAGCAAAACTATTTTGTCGTTTACGGAAGTTGCAGTTGCATGTAAGCGGCAATTTAGACAGCTAACCCACGTCTTTCCTATAATCCTATAAATTAGAAAAAGTTGAGAATTTAGCGACTTAGAATTTTAGAAGCCTAAAATTCTAAAATTCGAGGATTCTAAATGATTTTAGATTTGATTATTCTCGAGGATTAATTTAAGATATGAAAACCCAAAGATACGCAACGTATCCTAGACTCTGAGAATTTAAAGACTCGAGTTTGTATCTTCTTCGAAAATTCCACGACCTTCGACCTCTTAAAGATATCAAGATTTGAAGATCGAGAGACTGATGAAGAGTTTGGAAAATGAAAAGCCTAAGGATCTGAAGAAGTAACCATTTTAATAACTGTACATTTGAGGATAAGTTAGAACATGGAAATTCGAGGATCCTATGAGGTTTATTTCCAATTGAAGATCTACAAGTGTCAAAATATGAAGAAGGAAATCTTGCACTTTTTGATGTACAGTACACATTATATAGTATACAGTTAAGTGATCATTAAGCTTCTTGTTAGCTCGAAGGAATTGAAGTATCCATGACGTAGCTTGGATGCGCATTTAGAGGAAAAGGAGGGCAGGTAACGACATAATTTATTTTTCGACTCGATGGTTCGCGATATTCGGTGCACATGTACAGACATGCGATCACGCACGGAGATATACATATACGCTAAATTGTGTACATACTTGTTGCACACTACGAATCTGCATGTATGTAAACACATACACACACACACACACACACATATGTGTTAAGAGTAGACGAAGATTGTGCGAATCGATCGTGTATACCATCTGTGTATGCGCGCGCAGGTGCATTCATGTGTGTACGTGTTTACGTACGTATGTATATATAGAAAGGAAATATGTGTATGTGTGTATAGTCAGATTGTCCACTTTGTAATATCTGTATATGAACGAAATGGCCAAAATTGAACAACGCGCAATTGTAGTGGTCATTCTGAGTTGAAAACAGATATGTTGAGTTAAAGAACGTTTTATTACAACATATGTTGAAATAACAGTATTTATTGAACCGAAACGTTTGCTTTCAGTGCGTTATTATATCGAGATAATAATTTTTAGCCAAAGAAACTGCTTATATATTTCATTGAATGGATAATATACACGCGCTATTAACAATTATGTATTTAAAATAATCTTATGTTTAATAATATTTTTAACAAAAAATGCAATTTATTAGGGATATTGTATGCGTAGATAAACTGACAGTAGATAATACAAAGTTTTAGCAGTGCAAACAACATATGTCTATTTCTACCAATGCAGATTAATCTCGGTTTAACTTTTTTTCTTTTTCTAGTTTTAATTAGAAAGAATAAATTAAACTGAGATTAAATTTAATCTACATTGTTAAAAATGGGTATTAGACGAAATGACTTATACGGCGACGTGAAGAACAAATGCAACATACAGCGGTGGCGGGTAAAGTATCTGCAAATTTAATTTAAAGATACAAAAATTTCAAAACGTACGAATAAGCAGTGGCTTGAATTATTTAAAAATTTTTAAATTTCTACGCCATTTTGAGAAATGTATGAACGATCTGTTCGTTTTCGTAATCCTATCTCCATCCATCTTCGGTTAGAAAAATAAAAAACAAAAGCAATATATATTTACGCTTTATTAGCATGTAGCTTGATTTAAGACATATTTAAAGCATATTACAATCGCGTGACTTCGGGATTATTGATAGCCCGTAATTTTCCGTCGGAATGACTAGACCGTCGGTGTCTGACTTGCGCGTGGGTCGACGAGACGTATCCCGCTTCGTCGACGACGCGTTTATGTTTATCTAGCTGAATGAATCGTGACCCAGTTCCACCGCCACCACCGTCCAGGCACTCGCAGCTTAGACTTGCCTGGTCGAGATCGCCTTGGTATGGTCCCAGCGGAATGAGCAAGCTCTCCGTCGACTTGGTTGGCTGGAAGTGTCGACTGACTGTCGAACTCGTCGCGGTAGAGTATGCAGTACTGCCGCTGGCACCGCTGTTCTTTCGCTGTACGGTACCAACCGGCGTCTTTGATCTGCCGGTACCGCCGCCGCCGCCGCTGCTGTGTGATCCCTTACCAGGACGTTCCGCGCTGTGGGTTTTGATGGTCACAGTGTCCAAATAACCATAACCGAAGCCGTAACCTCCGAAGGCTTTGGTAGTTAGATTATCCCAGGATTTAGGCTTGGCGTACTGAAGGCACGGCGGTGGTCGCTGGTGCACACTCGGATCCCAATACAGAGTGTCGGTGCTGAGGCTAGTGGAGCAAGAGGCGACGCTTTCGGCTGTCGTTGAGACATCACTACTGGTAATTGAATGAAGACTATGGCCGGATGTGCGAGGGCAACTGTGAGTGTTAGGCTGCTGCGACTGTTGCTGCGATTGTTGATCTCGTCCTTGAGCGTGATGGTGTTGCATGTTGGCTTGCTGTTGTTGTTGCTGCTGTTGTTGCTGCTGTTGATGGAGAGCTTGCTCGTTGCGAGCGCGTCGTTGTTTTTCACGACGTCGACGACTAGGCACGCAATTCGGGTCGCAGCAGGGACTGGCGAGATCATAAGCATCTAGACTAACGCTGTCGGACTGCTCTCGGCGACGATTCGCGCTGGAGATGCAAGCGACACAAAGATTGTTTTGAGGAGCCGAGTGTAACGATGATCCTTCACCAGCAGCCGATGATTGCTGCTGGCAGGACTGCTTGTGAGATTTGCTCTTCGCAGGTGTTCCCATCATACCGTTTGCCTGATGGTAACTATGGCGTAAAGAGGTAACCGCGGATTCGCTTGATATCTTCGAGAGGAAGTGATGATGGTCGCTGCGAGAACGAGGCGGTCCGACTGTCACAAGGCAAGCGGCGCTACGTGGTATAAGACACGGTCGCCCATCCGCGAACTGGAAAAGATATCTGCGTTCAGATTATTTGAATCGCACGAATGTAGAAATGATTATAAAATCTTATTATAGTCATGTGACTTCAGGAATGATTATAAATATAATTACGAAAATTATTATAAAATGTTTGGAAACATGACTGTGTTTGTAGCATCGATATTTTGATTTTTATTACAGAAACAGAGTAGCGGCTACCACGTTATAAAGTAGAAGGTGCTCAGTGGAGGTTGCTGGCCGGCAGCATTGAATTGTGGAAGAGTTGAAGCTAGAAGAGGGCGATGGTTGATTGGGATTAGTGCCGATGCTGTTAGGCGTTCTTTTGCGCGCTGGCAGTGAATGAGTCTTCCATCGTCCCATTAGAATAGACCGTTCTCTCTCGCACAGCCTCTCCAGTTCGCCCAGGCGAGATTGAAGAGCGCGTTGTAACTCGATATAACGCATATGTAATTCCACCTGGAATCATCCATACGTTTAGCTCATCAAAATTCGTTTACGATGTCTTTAAATTGGAAAAGATCACGTTGAAATTGTGCAAGACTGTCAACAACTGTTGGATTTTCACCTACCTTTCTGACGCAATCTTCGAAGGACACGACCATACGCATTCTGGTATCACAGTTCTTGATAAAGTTCACTAGGGTTTTGTGATCAGCCCTGTCCATCTCGTGGCCATTTATAGAGAGTATCACGTCACCCTCTCGCATACCAGCTTTGAACGCTGGTCCATCATATTCCACGTAGTCCACGTAAGTTACCATCTCTATTTCCTGCTCCCTCTTGTAATGTATTCCGTAGCTCTGCCAAATCGACCAAGATTAAATTATTGATGATTGAGGCACACTTGAAATATATTTGTATAAATAAAACACCCTTAATTTATTTTCTTTGAGTTTTTAGATTACGCGGATATTTTAATGGAATAGAATTAAGCGGTCGTAGACTCTGTTAGGAGTCGAGATATCACGTTTCTTATCGGTGCAATAACAAATCTGCATCACCTGTAACGTGAAACCGTACGTGCCGTTTTTCTTCTCAACGATGATCGTCCGGCGACGTCTGTCTTCATCAGCGCGTGCAACCCTATCGGACTTGGTTCGCTCAAGAACAGCCTGAAGTAAAAAGAAGTGCTTATTACTAGGATTAGAAACTTAAGGCTATTTTATGCAACTTTATACCAGATCTGATATAAATGAAAAAAATAAGGGCCGTCGTGCATAACTGATGAAATGAAATTCCTGCGATTTCTAAAAACAACGAATAAGCGGAAGGATATACAGGTATCATTTTAAAAATCAAATGAACGATTCAGGTTGATGTGTGTTAGTACGAATATAACAATTCCTCCATTTTCTTCTCAATTTAATCGAATAACCGCAGGACGCGAGAATAGACAAAAGCAACTCGAGGGTAATTACACATTCGACGACGCCGCTCCATTCCTCCTCGTCGCTGTTATCGACACCGGCTGTTCGACGTTGTCCGGTGCCGGCGGTGCTCGTGTTCTGCGGCGAGCTGTTCATGATCGCACGAGGATGTCCGTGGCGAGCACCCTGATCGTTGTTGTTGCTGGGGTGCCATCAACACCACGGTCAGGCGCCTCCACCAAGATCGGCGAGGAGTTGACACGCGTCCCGACGCCGCACGACGCCGCGACGGCACGTCTCTACCGCGGACCCGTTTAGCCTGACTGTCTCGTACGTTGTTCATCGCGCAGACGCGACAATATCGGCCTAGCACCCCGCAGCGAGGTAAGGGGTTGGCGGGGATGAGAGCGGCGGGTCGTCGACCGGGCCTCCCTTCCTCCTGTAGTCGCATCCCTCTGGTTTCATCACGACACCCCCCGCGATGCTGGACAGGAATAAACGGAGATTTAAATATGCAGGAGCGCGCTTGAATGCATGAAGATCGAAACGATGGGAAATAGTTATCGATTGGTTGAGGCCCTTATCGAATATCTTGATTTCTGAATTTTTCATCCATTGACTTTTAGAACCGTTTTTCCTCGACTCATGTTGAATATTTGATATTTGGCCGGGTCCAGTTGCAAGTCCGTTCTTCTTTAATGATACAGCCACATTTTCTAACAGTTTCCTTGCTCTTGATGATATCCCGTCCACTATGACAATACGGTGAACATTTATCTTTCTTGATATCCTCTAATCGTTTTTTTCGCTGGCGTTCGTCGGCGCTAACAGAGTAGCGGCGCATCCTTGCAGCTTCTCCGCTGCCATTACCATTCTTAGAAGAGCACACGCATTTTACCAGCCGTCTATCCGTAGCGGAAGCGACCCTCTTGCATTGATATACAGGGCCCTCGTCGACACCCTTGAAAAGATAGGGTTGCCTATTATGAGGAAGCTGAAATTGCGTGACAATCTTCTTGCCGAAACACGAGGCGCGGATGAAGACAGTGACTTCGCCTACGTGTTGCCCTGTCGCTGTGGTAATCTTAAAAGCGTTCTTCATTGTTTTACATGGATTACTGTGCTGAGAGGCGTACATGCTCAGCAGGGAGTTCATGAGGCTATGAAGTTGGATCTGGTGAGTGCCTACGTCAGAGAATATATCTTTACATTTGTAGATGAAATTCCTGATTAGAATTTGATAACGAAAATTAATAAAATAATAATAATAAAATATGACAGAGAAAAATTCACTGACCGATTAGCATCACGTCCGGTAAAACTCCTGGCGGTAGTTCTTTGTAAACAGACATTGTTATTGGAAAATTGCACAATGGTTTCTGTAGGGCACTGTCTGGAAGAGCAAATAAGCAAGACTTGCCTTTTTTGAAGATTTGCGATCCATTATCGATACAGGCGCAAGCTTCTGTTGGTGTTTCTTGATAGATTTTAATACAGGGCAAATTCAATATCTATAATAATTATTGCAGTATATTAGCGAATTAATGAACGGATAATTAATAAATATAGAGCTTTTACTTGAAACGAAACGCATGTTCTGGCTGGCAATATTTCATCGTAGATCGCCCGTATTTTAGGAATATTGACTGTATCAACTAATAATTCTATCAAAAACAGGTGTTCGCCTTCCATTAGTTTTTCTTTCTGTCATATTTTTATGTGATTGAAGAAATGTTGCGGTTAATGTAATACATATTTATATTACTTTATTCTTATTTTATATTTACTTGTCTCTTAAAATTAAATAAGACTTCGATGTTGATTATAAATCACACTTTAACAATTTTTATTTAATTGTTTATATCACTTTAATTAATTTTGATTGTCATTGATGGTTAAAAATTTTAGGTTGACAATTATACAAGTTATTATACTGAAGTAAATTACAAATTCGAATTTCAAAAGCTATGTTCTCGACAGTAGGACTGTAGAAGAACATAATATGCAAAAGCAAAGCAATTTGAGTTCAATTTACCTGATCTTGTATAATTTATCCTCTAATGATATTTCTTTTATATTTATTACAAGAAAAAATTTTTTAACGGTTAAGTAAATGTATATTTATTGCACAACAGTTGTATCAAATTCGAAAATCGACAATAAGAAAAATATCACTGCAATATAAATCTCTAAGAATAAATTCGTGTTTATCAGGACTTGGCTTTTGAATTTGAATAATGAAACGCGTCACTTTTTCTTCTTAATCTTCTTTTTTTCTTTCGGCAGTTCTTCGTCATGTCTCTCTGTTTGCATATCCCTGGTCTCATATCTAATCGGGGGCCTTCTTTCAAGTCCTTTTGGGGTCTTCATCTCCAACTGTATGTCAGATTTCTCGCCGACGCCGACGAGACCCTTCTTTCCAATTCTCAGGACAAAAATATCGTGGTCGGGATCAGATGCATCGCCCGGTTTCGTTGCGGCAGACTCCGCAGCAACCGTTACCGTAGGTTTCTTCCCGCTAATGCCGTCGCCATTGTCAAAAAGACCGGATACCTTGAGAACTACCGGCTTGCCGCAAGGTTGAGCTGGATCGCGACATTGGCTAGAACTCTTTTGAAAAATAAGAACTGAGATTAGATGCCTAATCGAGAAGTTTCCTTTCTCAAGTACGTACTATATCTTTTAATTTTCTTTCAGCCAAGGCATCGACTCCTTTCTTCCTTATTTTCTCATCTTTCTCTTCGACAGCTGCTAATTTCCCACATGGTACACAAGGATACTTCTCTGGCATACACACGGGACAGTTTATTGGCCATTGAAGGTTTTCACTGGAATCCTCGAAGACATCAATAATACGAGAATCTACTTCGCGACACTTCAACAACAAAATCTGATCGGCTTCTCCAGTGCCGAAAACAAACGTCGAGGGATCTTGCGCGATTGGTGCGTCAAATTCCGTGACGATCATCTGTCCGAGGCCGGAGATTCTTATGAAGACGTCCAGATTGCCCGACAAGTTGCCTTTGTAAATCAACGGTACTTGACCCTCAAACTCTTTAGATGTTGTGACACAATTTCTCCAATCTTGCATCATCTCTATTCGTAAAGCCGCATATTGACCGGACAGGTCCAACTCGCCAGTACCTACTAGAACATCCGGCTTGAGCCCATTCGGCATCTGCTTCTTCACCGTGAATTTTAGGATCATTTTTACAGTGCGATTTGTAGCCGCCTCGGAATCAATGGCGAATAATACTGATTTCCCAACGTTGAAAACTTCGACTTCATTAATGATGCCCACCTGCGGTTGAAAAAGGGGATCTACCGGAGTCACTATTAGATCATTCTCCTTCACGAAGTCAAGGAATCCAAAATGAACGCTGGTAGGTACGATAAACATCTGATTCAGCTCAGCCAGGCGATCGCCTGACGCCTGTTTCACGTACAACTCCAACAAGAGGAGATAGTGCTCTTTGCATAGCGGAGGGGCTTGTTCGTGGCTATCGTTCACGAGCGTTTTATTCTTTCCCGTTAACATGATCAAAAATTTTTTTCAATGATGCTATGTGAACAAGTTACTCTTTCTAAATGATGATTTATTGGTTAATTGCGAGTTGACAGCATTACGAATTTTTTTTGTTAATTAAATAATCTGGGAAATTAAATATAATGCGAGTACGTGAAAATTTACTGAAGATAAATTTTAAACGTGGAGAGGAAATTTGGATATGTGCTCGAGAGATCGTTGGTAGGACTGACAGCTGCGCTTGCCTAATGACTTGACACTTGACACTGTTTCGTTTATCAAAGTTCAAGTTTCTAATCCGTTTAAATCATCGAGGGGAATGGACAAGAAAATAAGCATATTAATTTATAACATACCGATCTAATTAATAATTTATTGTTTGTTCCTTGCAGATAGCAATTCGCGGCTTTAGAAGAATGATGCAACATCAGTAAAATTAGAAGTAAATATTAGGGTTATGTCTGTATATTTTTAGAGCGCTCGAATCACTCTTTCATGTTCACGTTTTAAAAACTCTTCTGCGATTTTTAAATCAAAATAGATTTTATTTAGATTCCTGGAAAACTGAATTTTTTCCTAATATCTTAATTCTTAAAACAAGTCTTGGATTTTAAATGCTGCCACATATTTGGCCATATATTTTCAAATTACAAGTAGTAATATCGTTCTTAACAAAAATATAGAATAGAATACGAGCAATAGAGAGTTGTAATTTGTACATGACTTTTCTGACACAGCGACAAAACCGTCGCATGCGCTCTTATCGTGTTACCGGTATAATATTCCGGATATTTAATTTCAGGCATAGTTGGCGTTCTCACGCAAAACAGCTAATTCGCGGACGATTTGGTAATTTTCGTCATGCGATCACTTGCAAACACGAGCTGCCGTCTTTCACCGTGACCTTGTCTACGTTGTTCATCCGACCGTTTGAACGATAAATGGTCGATTGGACGAAATTGCGGTCCCACCATCGCCCCTACTAAATGAGAACCAATTAATACTTCAGACGGCTATAAAGTAGTATCCAGTAGAAGTACGTAGTTTACCAAGATGCCTATTCCCCGAGCTCAAATAACCGAAATGAAAACTTATGATCACGAGTTTCCAATAAGTTAATTCAATTATAAAGCATTAACTTTGAAGTGCTACTCATTTTTTTACATTAACATTACTGTGTGAAAACTCCGCCATAAAATCAAGAATTTTTTTACATTTTTAAAAGCTGTTTTACTTTATAAGTTGCAAAGTATTTGACTAACTAAACTAACGCTATTTAATTATAAATAAAATCTTGTTAAATGTTATTTTAAGTTAACAAAATTTTAATAACAAATCTGTACTAAATTTGAATTAACATTTGAGTGAAAATTCACTTACAGTAGCACTCCAAGGTTAAATAAAATTTTTCGAAATGATCTATCGAATATGTACTTACAAATGCTTTCTTTGCATCTAGGTAAAATGGTAAATGTTGAGCAAATTTCTCCAAGAAGAGCTGTATCTATTCGGCACCACGCATTCCTTCATTCCGGATGGTCTATATAAATATAGACAGACGTTGATTATATTTCCTGGGATGGCGACAGCGAGAATCGCGTATCTCACGCGCTCGTGTTGCACGCATTGTATACGCGATAATGAATAACGCATGGCACACGTCGTAACGGATAACGGCGCGTCACAGCGGCGAGCATCGTGACATCGGCTCGCCAAATTTCATCATGCGCCAGGCGCATTTGAATCGAGGAGTCAGCGGGCCACGTGCAAGCCAGACTTATTGTTAGAAGCCTTCGCGCGCCCGCCATTTCTGGCGCGTCACACGATACGGATTTAGGTGAGGGACGACGCGTAAGCTGTACAAGTTCACATTTTTTTTTTTAATTTTAAAGTCGCGTTTTTTTCATTTCTAGGATATACGAGACGATAGTTTCGCTCCTTTCGAGCGGAGGATGCGACGGAGCGAAGCGGAGGATGCAATGTTTCCTGAAAAGTCTTGCAAGTGAAACAATGCAACACATTGCAATGCATTGCATCTCTTACTCATGAGGAGTAATTTCGGAAATAAAGGTTTTGAGTAAAACCTCGGGTTTGTGCCGCTCACGAAGTTCGAAAGAGCCTCAGTGGAATCGATAACGGCCGAACGACGACCTCTGCCACAAAGTCTCTCGGAAGATGGCGATGGTGGCAACTACGAAGACAGCGGTGAAGGAGGCGGTGTGGCGATGGAAAGTAGCCAAGTAATCAAGTCGCGGCGGCAGTTGGCCGCGGTCTTTCGAACGGTTCGTGAACCTGCGTGGGCACCGCACCGCATGAGAACAGCGCGCTCCGAAACTCGCGCCTATCGTTGAACAAGCCTGCGCTTAGGAATGAGGTAACCATCAGCAAACGGACTTCTTAGGCGTTCTCAACACGTAGGAACTATCACCGGCGAACGACTTGGCAGGTGAGGCGTCCCGTTCCCTCGATCGATTCTTCGATTTTTACCTGTACATCGTGGTAATACCACGAAAACCTCGCCCGTGATCCTCAGCCTTTTCCCGCGTCGATATTTTCGGATCGTCATTCATGCGCACGAGGTCTCGAAGAGTATGAGAAATTCGTGGAATAGTAGGAACGAAAAAATAAAAAAACAAGTCACGTCACTGTAAAAAAGAAGAGATACGATAGTTGCGCGAAAGGGACCTACGTATATATTTTTTCTTGCTCCGATTATATTTAATTTTGTGTGTTCTACATATATGTATAAAAGTATATTCTATATATATATATTTCTTCCTTTATTTTTTTATTTAAAAAATATACATAGAATTGAAAAGTAAAAATAGTTGAGGTATATCATGTAGAATTAACAATTGTAGAAATTCAAATATTTCTTACATAAAAGTTTTATGGTTCTCGTGCTTGTTATCGAGTGTCTGCAAGCTTTTATAGCATTGCATAGTGTTATCATATATTATTGCCGTCGTCATTATTATTATATTGTCATTATTTTTAATATTATCTATTATATAATGTTGTGTCACAATTAAGTCTAGTCTATGATATCTCAAGACATCATCGATTCGCTTATATATATCTTAAGTACTTCCCAATACTTGTGATCAAAGTGAGTCACGCAAACGAGTTAGTATTTCCTTGAATGCAGCAGCTGCTCGTGAAAGAAACCACATGAAGGAGTCGCGACTTGTATGGCGATGGCGTCTTTATCGTTACGCCAGTACATTCGCATGATGTAACGGTGTGTCGATATTTCGGACGTTCGCCGGTAGCCTCTCGCGCATACTTCTTCCGCGGCATCATGGAAAAGACGTCATATCGTTATCGCTACGTAAATTTATTGAGACGTAATGAGCGCTGACACAGGTGTGACATGGACGTGCCGGATGTGGGGGCGGAAAGAAAAGATAGATTGACTTGAGGCAGGTAGCGACTTTCGGAGCCAGGTAGTAAACCAGTTTAGCGGTTCTCACATTGAAACTCCTAGTTTTTTGCTTGTACGAAGAATGATACCCATCACCATTAGATTCTCTCGTAAAATGTTGAAATGTAAACTTTTCCGGAGCCGGTTTGCTCGGATTCCTTGAATATTTATTCCAATATTTTGCAGTAGTCAGTAATGCGTTAACACATTCTTTAACGTGTGAAATATCACGCCGGCGGCGCGGACCATTAACAATGTTAACCGATTGAAAGACACATTCTAAAACACACTGCTGATTTGAGACATCTGAAACAGCAATTTTATTTAAAACCGATATCACATTTCTACCAAAAAAAAAAAAAAAACGAAAATACGCAGAATGTACCTGGCTTCTTCCTCAAGAAGTTAAATCTTCAAGTTTATGCGTGAATGGTATTTTGTCCTATAAATGTCCAAGTCCGACATTCATCGAATATCAGATATATTTAGCGGCTCCCTGTTACAGTATCTTTAGCGTATCTTTTAAGTATCTCACGTCGCCTTATCCTGAGATAATTTCTCAAGACTTTCTCTAACATTCGGTAAGCTCTTTTATCATTTTGATGGAAATAATGACTTGCGAATCGTAGCTAGTTAAACATTTCATCATATCTGCGTTGTGAGAAATCCTGGTGTTAGTCATTACTTGTAAATACTTTTGAGGACGATCAATGTATACAGTTCCGATTCTGACCTGTGTTGTACATACATATTCCACGAGATAGCTCCACTGTTTGCCTTATTTTTTCTCATTCGGTTCGATGATTTATGAACGATTTATCGTTGACCCGGCGTACAGTAAAATCGAAAGCTCTGTCAGTTGTGGACAACGCAACCCTTCAAGTGGTAACTTTTTGATAAGGCGAACAAGATAGTTACCACGTCAACTCGCGTTTCGTCAACGTTACTTGCAATTTGATGTTGTTTGCTGGATTATCAACCATTCCCTTATCGGTACTATATGCTTACTCTTCACAGTTTTCAAGTAGTGTTAAATTTATTTTTAAGCAACATTAATTTTTACGTTACACGAAATGTCGTGACATCTATCATGATTGTCCAGGCCGATCATAACAAATTCCATTTATTGCAATCGATAAACATATTTTAAAGCATAAATATTTAATTGCACATGCATTTACTATTCTATTTTGCGATAACTATTCAATGTGACCATTCGAAAGTTAAGCACACGTATGACCTTAAGTTTTTTTTATTTTTTACTTTTTAATGGTTATTATATTTCTCGCGATCAAACGACAAATAGTAATGCATGAACGTGCGAGGTAGGACATAGAAGCTTCGCTCTTGCAATTCTGGAAAGCCCTCGTTCTTCTGCACGCCTAAAATTAATCTTGTTTCCAAAACTTGGCGACGAGAAACGACGCCAGGTGCGATTAAATCTACTTAGTTTTACAGAAAATGTATGCGACGTTTTTCGGTGTTCCATTGTCTCGGAAGGAGGTCAGATTAGTTCTTCGATCGCGTTTTAGGCGTGGTATTAATCGCAATTAATAGAAAGTTAAGCCCTAGGTTTAACGACCGACCTAGTAATTGTCAGGCGGATAAAAGAGTCAACTAATAACACGTTAATTGATCAAGCTTATTACAACAATTTATCTGACAATTTATTTGCCCTCGTCTCTTTTTCTTCACTAGGTCGCCCGCATAACGATGAGACCTCTCGATATCGCCTGTGAGATAATTACGACAATCGGTTGCCTAATCCCGAATCGGTCGCGCAACAGATACGATTCGATTTGTGGACCTTGTTCTACAACCTAGAGTTTTCCATTATGAGAGGCCAAGGATCTGACAGAACTTTATCACGTACATCGATTTTCAATTATTTCGTCTGATTATCTCGCGTGATCAAGTGCCATTTAATGTAAGAGCTCCGTGACGGTCGACTATATATTCGGATAATAAGCGATAACAACTGGCAAGAGTATCGTCGATTACAATGATATTTGGCAATCGTGCGTATTAAGTACATACTCGATTTTAAATTACTACCAAAGAAAATGAATCGATACGCCTGGGTAATTCTCCGTTTGCTCACATGGGCGAAGTCAATGTCCGTCTGCGGCCGTCTTTTCGTCTCGTTTCAAAATAGAGATTTGGGGGGAGGGAGTTGTCTCAATAACGGTTACTGAGTCATTCCTGTCACTATATTTACCTTTAATATAATTTTATCATAATATTATTACTAGATGCTACATTACCAATTCTACACTCGCTGATCAAGACTTAGTGAATATATTAGAAATGTGATTTTAAAGTGAAGAACATTATCAGCTCATTCTAACGCACATAGAA
Source organism: Solenopsis fugax (assembly GCA_003595255.1). Taxonomy (NCBI): domain Eukaryota; kingdom Metazoa; phylum Arthropoda; class Insecta; order Hymenoptera; family Formicidae; genus Solenopsis; species Solenopsis fugax. The sequence continues at coordinate 24,486 of QKQZ01049840.1, forward strand.
AATTTGTATTTTCTATACTGCTAATTTTTTTTTTAGATTATTGTGCTATATTATGTTTGGTGTGTTACTTACATGCTATTACTTATTATTCATTATATTCTTCATATATCAATCATTGTTAGAATAGTAAGAAGGCATAAGTACGATAATGAAGTCTAACAAAAAAAAAATGAATTACTTGCTTGTAAAAAAAATCTCAAGAATATTCAGATAGTACAGTTCTAAGAAAAAAACTCGTTACTCGAAGAATCTTTCAACAAACGACGCATTGTGAAGAGAATTCTGCTCTGAAAACCAAGCGTATGACTTCTTTGCGTTGTATCTGCCCTTTGCCTCTTCTAATAATTAGAGTGTCAGATTATCGCGTTTTATCTACGCCCGCATATATGCGCGATTGTTTACTTTATCTAAGCGAGGCCGAGTTCACGAACCCGGAAGTGACAAAAGTTAACATTGTTTCGTATTACTGTATAATCTCGTTCAGCATGATTGAATTGCGGCGAGCCCAGCGCAAGTATTTAATCGCGGCATTACAATCTGATTCTCGGCAAACGAAAAGGACATCAAACTGAAAATTTTAGGCGGGATTTAATCGCTACTTACAATTTTCTTGCATTTTATGCTTAACTCTTACGGTACAGTGTGAAAAAGGAAAACCTTACTGGCTCAATTATCGCACGTCCGATCAATTTTTCATTTATTTAAAGTAAAAAATCTCTAAAAATTTATGAACATACTTTAAGTTTCTAGAACAAATGTCTGCTTCTTTTTGAAAAAAATAAAAATAAAGTGTAGTATAATTTAATTACCTTTGAAATTTCGAGAAACTTCCATGGATAGAAACCGTTCGAACACGGAATTATTGAATCTTAATGATTAACATTATTTTTCTAATGTACAATAACTTTTTCACCCTTTTTTTGTTAAATTTTAAGTCACGACAATAATAATAGTGACAATAGTAAAAATTTCTAGAATAACGAGTTAACAATGCCTTTCACGGTTAAACGTAACGAATCGATTTACCAGCTTGTGAAAGAGACTGAGATATACTATATCAATTTTACATAACAAATTTGCACATCTATTCACTTGTCAACAGTGACAAATAATAATACTGGCGATTTTAAGTCTAGAGTTATCATACATATGCCGTTTCTTACGTCTACAGAAGTTTCAAAGTTGAAGGTCACGCTTCGGAAGATAAGGATTTACGTAATAAAACAAGCTTGGATTTGTACAAGTATCAGGAGGCATTTTATCAATTTATTGAAAGGCAATATTTAAAAACTGTGCAATAACATCAGTATAATGCAATAATGCCAGAAAGTAAAGTATGTACAGAAGTATAAAATATGCACAGAAGTTACACATTAATGTGTTCATAAATTTTGCTAAATTCCATTTGAAATTCTTGCAAAGCGATGTAATTAAAGAATTAATTGCCTTTTGTATGTATTTCAGGTGCAGATAATACATCAACAAACATCTACAATGGTAAGCCTCGATATATAGCTTATCTGTTGTTTACGTACTATTTATGATTTATTCACATCTCTATATGCGTCATAATTATAACCTTGCGCAACTCATTCACGCCACTGATATCATCTCATGTCATTATAAATTATAATAAGCACATTACGTTATAATCTCGCTTTTAACACAGACTAACGTAAGCGAGAAGCCGTCGACAGAGTTAGATACCTTCCTGCCTCAAGATGGATCCAATTTCAAGGACGGCGTCCTGTCCACCAAGTAAGACTTCTAGTGATTTCATTATTTTTTGAAGAATGAAAAAAGTAACTTATAGTGTGTAGGTGTATGCAGAAAACGAATTACCAAGAGCTTTATATTTTATTTGTATTTCAGATATAAAGTACAAGTTGCCCCACGCGATGTTGAAGCAGCATTGGGGGATGAAAAGAGTTTCGATCCCTTCGCGGAACGTAAAGTCGACAATCCGACAACGTAAGACTTAATGTCTTCCTTTTATATAATATGTTTTTTTTATTTCATGTTTGTGCTTTTATTTTCTCGGATATACATAGAATGAATTTTGTCATTGCATATTTGATGATGGTACTCGTGCGAAGAATAAATATACCATACAGTATTTATTAATTATAAATAAAGATAATCATGTATCACTAACGATATTAATTTAATTAAAATAATTTTATCTCGTATAAATCAATCAGAGACTCCAATGAAATATATTAGACATATAATTTTCTTAAATTAAACATTATTTCATCTTAACAACTTCGGAAATACGATTCAATTGCCATAGACATTGACTTACAATAGTTGTGACACAAGTTGTGACATAAATTGTAACGGGTCGAGAAGCATTTGCATTTTTATCTTAGTTATTAATTTTTAGTGATTAGGAGCGATAACGGTTAATGTGTAATTAATATGTAAGCTGATTTATGATTTTTTTCAGAGATTGCGATACGTTGACGCACTTGTTAAAAGCTTCTCTTGGCACTGGAATATTAGCTATGCCCATAGCGTTTAGAAGCGCTGGATTACTCGTCGGTATCTTTGCCACGATACTCGTCGCATTCGTGTGCACGCATTGCGCGTATATTCTGGTGAGTTTCTAGAGATAAGGATTTGTGTTTAGCTTAGTTATCGCAGATAGCCTAGTTTAATTTTTCGTAAGATAGGACTAAATAATATATAATTGCATTTCCAGGTCAAATGTGCACATGTGCTTTATTACAAAACTCGGAAAGCGGAAATGGGATTTGCTGATGTTGCCGAGACAGCTTTTAGTAATGGACCCGAATGGGCGAGAAAGTTTGCGAAACCTTCCAGGTTACTAGCTTTGTTTGTTGAACATATAATTAACACCTTTAGCAATCCTTTTTTTAGTTACCAAATAAATTTCTCTTTCGTTAACAGATATCTCATACAGATCAGTCTGTTTACTACATATTACGGCACCTGCAGTGTGTACGCAGTAATTGTGGCTGCTAACATTAAGCAGATCATCGAGCATTATCAAGATGTTGACGGTGGTGACTATAATATCCGATTAATCACCGTTTACTTGCTGGTGCCACTAATTCTCCTTAGCTGGGTACCCGATTTAAAGTATCTCGCGCCAGTTTCGATGGTAGCGAACATCTTTATGGGAACAGGACTGGGAATAACATTTTACTACCTCGTTTGGGACATGCCACCATTGTCTTCAGTGCCTTTAGTAGCTTCAATCGAAAACTTCCCGCAGTTCTTCAGCATCACTATCTTCGCCATGGAGGCGATTGGCGTGGTGATGCCCTTAGAGAACAACATGAAGACGCCGCAGCACTTTGTAGGAATTTGTGGCGTTCTCAATAAGGGAATGTCCGGCGTTACGCTTGTATATATTTTCCTTGGGTTCCTCGGATATGCTAAATATCAGGACGACACGCTGGGTAGCATTACTTTGAATTTACCGACGGAAGAAATGTAAGGGCTTAGGTTGATTAAAATAACTTTTACTCATATAATAACATGTACGTCATTCGAAATCTGATTTTGTATGTCTCCATCGTTACTTTACAGAGCGGCGCAAGTTGTGAAAATACTGATCGCCCTAGCCGTCTTCTGTACCTTTGGTTTGCAATTTTACGTGTGTCTTGATATCGCATGGAACGGTGTAAAGCATCGTTTCAAGAAGAGGCCGCTTTTAGCGAATTATATCGTAAGGACAGTGCTAGTAACAGGTGCAGGTACGTAATCAGAGAGATCTTATTTTTCAGATATCTACAAAGTAATGATGTATACTATGAAATAATTCGTGTTACAGTTCTCCTTGCTGTAGCAGTGCCAACAATCGAACCGTTCATCGGTCTAATTGGTGCATTTTGTTTTTCCATTTTGGGGCTTCTTATTCCGGTCTTTATCGAGACCGTAACTTATTGGGATGTTGGCTTTGGACCGGGGAACTGGGTAGCCTTGAAGAATGTAATTATATGCGTGATAGGTCTAATGGCGTTAATATTTGGATCACGCAGTGCTATTATGGATATAGTGAAATTGTATGCTTGATAGTATATATTTTCCGTTTATCTAGTGCAAATATTTCAATAGAATATTGCGATGAACTTTTCTACCATATTTCAAATCTGTCCCCAATATGGTTAAAGGTATTTTAAAATGAATCAAGCATGAGCTCGCGGACGGATGTCAGTGAATTACTGAACAGACTCGACGTATTTTATATAATTGTACATATTAACTCAGATTTTCTCTGATATATTTCCTGAGACTTTAGAATCTTCTAAAAATATCAAAAAATCTTCAGATTTAGATTTGTAGATCTTTAAGACTTTTATTTAAAGAATTAGTATTTTTTATTTTATGAACTTATTCTTGTGTAAACAAAAACATGCAAAAATCATCAAATTTTTAAGATAACCACCTATAGCTACATTTTATAGGATAGAAATTAAAAAAAGTATAGATTTAGGAGCAATGGCAGTATTCATTTAACAGAAGAAAATGCAAAGTAAAATGAATGATCGTGAATTATCGCGGTCGTAACGTGCGCGAATGTATTCTAAAATATGCGTAAAGTTCCTGTAGGAAATAATTTCTCTATTATCGGAATTTATGTTATTTAATTTTACATGAAAATTTAGCATTTATATGAAATTGTAATTAAAGAAATTTTAAGCTAATTTATCGATCTATGAAAATAATTTTTACAATCTTACTTTGCAGAAAGATTTTGATAAATTGTCAAATGTATTTCTATTAAATTCATTCAAATATGCAATGTAATACTGTTTATATTTTATATTTATAGTTTATATTTTAATGTCTTATACATAAATATCATATACAAAAAAATAGCAAAAAATATTTTCGTAAAAAAAAGACAATTGAAGGATTTGTAACTGCATTCCTGAAACGGATGCGTGTAATCTGTATGGGAAAAAAATATTGCTCAAGTAAAGTGCGTTACGCAATTTTCCTGCATTGCATTTAAAAATTAACAGAATAATATCCTTCGGAACTGATACATATAAAAGATACTATCTATATATTGTTTTCTTTTTTACAAGCGGACTAAATGTACAAACATAAACAAAAATGTACTACTTATAATAGAGTTTGTAACACATGGCACTGGCTCGGGTTATGTGAAATATAAACAATTTTACATTTTGTAAAGAAACTTTTTCCTCAAATCATTTTCCATTCATCTTACATGATACATCAAAGCGCTGTTGCCATGATACAATTATGTTTATTATTATTACATAGAATTGTAAGGATAAGAAGTTATAATAATTTAAAGAAGAAATGATTTAAATGTTCTACAAATGAAATATTCTTTTAATTATTCTTCTCTTACATACTTAAGAGATATACTTATCATACAATTATATTATTAGAATGTAAAATGTTAGGACTAAACAATGGAGCAACTTTGATCATACTTTGCTCAGTTTCAACATAAAATTAAATTATGTATATCAGGTATCTCATGGTCGAGCCAATTAATGACATAACAGTTAAAATTATTTCTCCAGTGGTGCATAGTTAAGTAACTTCTCAATCAAATCTACATGCCCAAGCAGCATCCTGCGACAGCAGTATCTTTTCAGACCCAGCGCATCCAAGGCATCTCTATAACATACAAATCATCAATCCTAAAATCATGTTTCACCTATTTCTCTTGTTTAAAATATTATCATTATTAAGCATAAAATGACAGCTGACTATTAAGATCATTTTATAATAGTATAAACATAGTTATAAATAATTACAAGCTGTAGTTGTATGTTTAATTTTATGCAGATTAACTGTAATCTTGATTTAACTTTCTTTTTATCTTTTTTTTTTAGTTTTAGAAATTAAAAAGACAGATTTCATTCAAGAAATTAATTCATATTGATAGAAATAGATATACAATCTTATTTATAACTATGTTTATCTATTGTATAATAAAATGACCCTTAAGAACAACAATGGATGTATTTTCTTTTCCACATGATGCATATCACTTATCCTTGTTAAATATTTAATAAATGAGGATAAATAATGCATTATATCATGTGTGTGAATCAAAATACTAAATGACTACTGCAACCACTCATTGAGTAGCTAAATAACTTGAACACGATTAGTTGGATCTAAAGATAAAAATCAATCGTACTTGATTGTTGCTTAACACTTAGTGAATGATTGCAGTGTTGGATGCACCCGGTAAATTGAGGTTAGCTTTGAGGTTAAAAATTAAAACTGGACTCACCCTTCGGTGTACTCCGCTTGAAGAAGTCCCAGATACGCTTCCCACTTATTTCCAATTACTTTGCCGCAGGTGAAGCACCGCACAGGAATGATCATCACGATAACTTTTAGTTCGTAGCTCGATTTATCTCAATTTTTATACGACGACAATCCGAATCACATGCGGCGGAGCCGAGATGCGTGAAGGTGCGAGATGGTGCGAGAAATGTCAGATATCAGATGCTCTACGTCGTTGTTAGAGGCGCCACTGTAATTTGAAGAGGCCAATCACATCCGTGCTGCAATAAGTGTGATGATGAAATGTCGTGCTAGATGGCGGAAGATACCAAAATCATGGCAGTTTCGATCGAGTGAGGATAATTTAACGAGAGGGTTACTCATCTTTATCGGCACCTCGTCGGTACGAAGGTATAAGAGATAAAGAGCGTCGGCCGCCATTCTGATATACAAGCACGCCGAAGCGCCGGAGTC
>QKQZ01049852.1:0-17320 GCA_003595255.1 Solenopsis fugax
AACAAGTGTGCCAACATAACTAAACAGTAATTTCATTTGTAGCAGTGCCATTTATGGGTTAGGTCGAGAACTTTTCACCTTGCCCTCGTATATGTCGCGAATGCCGAATTTGCACCTGGTAACAGAGGAACCCGCGACTCGCGACATTCTGCGTACGCGTGTCACAGAGAAGAGGGGAGGTGAGCATGAGTCATGATTATCGACCTTGATGAGCGGTAGGTGCGTATTACCACCCCAACACGGCTATGCGGAATTTCCGTGCAGACCAAGAAGCTACAGCACCTCGCGATGAAGCAATTGCGACAAGAGGGTTGTTGCACGAGGCTACCCCCTGAGTCAGAAGCAGCGGCCGTTGAGTCACCGTCAGAACGATCGATATCTCGTCTATATATACGCACCAGGGCTAGTCGCATGTGGTTACCATTTCTACGGATGATATTGAAGCAACTAACAATAAGTCAATTGCGATTCATGACGATTATCTCTAGAACGTTGGTTTTATGACATTTTCTTAATTGCACATTCAAGAATGTTTGAGAAAATCAAAATACTGAGCTGAGAATGTAAAATATTTTCAGGAGTGGCGAAAGCATTTTTGGAAAATTCTACAATTGTAATAATGAAAAATAATAAATAAGTTAATGCAATTGAATATTTTAAACTTATGCAAAAATTACAGATATAAAATGAATTGCGGATTTCTTAGACAAGTAATTTTTTTTTAGTAGAACTATTATGTATAAATAAAATTATAGTACGACTGATTGTGAGACGAGAGGAGTGCAGGCTTAAACATGTTAGACCTTGCCTCGCCTGGTATTTTATTGATCCTAAGAAGGTGAATGACAATTGATACGCTTAAATGCTTCCGCAGGCCTCCATCCATTCGTCTCATTACTGTAATCGAATTGTCGAGAGTTAGAAGATGTGCCATCGCGTGCTAGAACAATAGGCTTCCAAAAAATGTTGAATAAGCAAATGAATATTCGCGATTGATTTATTTATTTTTGTAATCTTTTTAATGCTAATTTAATTTTATATATATAATTCTCTAATTGTCGCGCTATTTACCTATAGATATTTGCTTTGCGTAAAGTTAACCATTATAAATAATAAATAAGGCGCTCTCTCATATTTTTCATGCAGTGCAATATTGTTTATGGTCGTCAGAGGCGAGAAACGTAATAAATTAAATGCTTTTAACATACAGCTTTATTTTTTAGTTTTCCATGAAAAATATAATAATTCGTAATTTTGGAACCTGTAAAATGTGCAGCAAACTGAGACATCTGTCCGATATTTCACGTAGAGGTATAAAATAATTTCTGAAATAATAGTACATTTTTCAGTTGTCAAAAATCGCCGTGATAGGTTTTTGACAGCTGAAAAATCTATCATTACTCCGAGAATTTATTGCATGTTATTTCTCGCTTTTCACGTTATAAACAATGTTATATTGCGAGAAAATCGAATCTTTATTTTACCGAAAAGTTTAATTATAAACAATTTATTATAATTTCTTTAAATACAGTATAAATACACAAATATATAATAACTCCGTATATAATTATTTCATATCTTGTACATAGAAAAGAACGATTTCGATGAAGTATCTAAAAATTTAGCTGTATACTGATCTAAAAATAATTTTGTTGGACCGTTAAAATAATTATGACGAACGTTCAAGCATGATGAGCAAGTGCTGCAAGAAGTTTTGACATTTCACCAACCAGTTTGAGTGGTCCAACATAATTATTTTGATGGCCTAACAGAATTATTTTCGGATCTGCATCCAGCTAAATTTCTAAATATTTTATCAATACCGTCGTTTCCATATACGCTTTCACGAATACATAAAAATCGTCTATATCAGACGATTTCTTTTCGTATAATAGAATGAGACAAGTATAACGGAATATTTTACCTGTCATGTGCGACAAAGTCACAAAAACTACAATGACAGCCTACAGTGAAAACGACTTGCTTCTACTACGGTTTTTGGAGACCTTGTCTCGCTCATATCCAGGACAAGATTTTGATATATAGCCACTTTCTCGTGGGATCGAACGATACCCAGCTTCGACAACGTGCTCGCCGTAAATGGCTCCGTTTTCCATTGCGGAGGTCGCCGACATGTATACATCGCGACGAAGGAGAACGAAGTTAATAAGTCGCTCGGCATCCGATTCGGAGGCGGAGGCAGGATTATATCTATCGCCTTGAGACAGAAGACAGTGCGTTCTTGTTGATCTAGATTTTTAATAAAAAAGAGATAATGCAGACAGAGAGGGATATCGTATTTAAGGATCAGCTTAATCAAAAATCAATCCGCTTTTTTTTCTACAAATAAATTGAATTACATTATAAGTAATTGACACAAATAAGCGACAACGTAAATATCCTCAATTTATAACGGAGTTCAACATTTTATTATATAACATAGATTAAATTGATTTTCAATTATCTCGTCTGCTTAATTTCTTATTACTTATAATTATTGATCGCGGATAACTTAATGTCGACAGTCATCAACTATCTACTACGACGATCGTTATTCGCTAACATTACATAACGCGTCGCGTCAATATCACCATTTTAATGCCATTTAAAGGCAATAAAGGCACCCCACTTAATGAAGAAAGGATCGAGAGTCAGGAGCTGCATGCTGAGAGTGCACGCCTAAAACGAGACGTGTGTGCCATACAAGGAGATCTCGTTAAGTCGCTTTTGTATACTGCCACGTCGACATAATGCATCGTACGCAGGACAACTCGAATTCAAAATGATCCGTCGGGACATCCGATATTGTTGAGTGCTAAAAATTAACTCAGAAGTTTGATTAAGGCACAAGTATAACTTCAAACATATAATATATCTATAATAATTTTTGTAAAGTGAAAATCATTTTTCTTTTCAATAAAAATTAAGCATTTTTCAATGTCTTAAGATACTTGTAACATCAGAATTATTAAATTGTTCGTCAATTTGTGATGTTACGTGTTTCGCTATGCTCACGTGCGAATTCGAGTATCTACCACGACCTAGGTATTCCGAAATCCGCGGGATAAAACTGATTAATTTATCGTTACACGCTCATGAGAGGCTTAGCAACTTTCGTACTCGAGAGAAACAAGAGGGCTTGGCTTGTTTTATCGTTATGATTCTCGAAATTAAGAATCAGAGAGAGGATGGAGGATTTCGTAAGGCTCACTCGCTGATCCTGGCGCTTTTTTCGCGTACGCGTTCTCTTCCGATTCACGAGAGATGGAGGAGGCAGCCCGCGCGAGGGAGAAAGAGGTTTACTTGATCGAAAAGCGAAAAACCACTTGCCCATATTTGGCTACACCCGCATGCAGTTTACATTCCGCATCTTTTTACTGCTTTCTTTTGACCGCCCGCACCTATACGCTCTTCTGTCACATCGGCGAGCGTATGCTCTGCGATTTATATACACGGTCATTGTGATTTTATAATATTATCACGTTGAACGTTGATAATGTGATTTCGCTGTTTTTCAAGAAAGCCACGATAATCCTCGTCTCGTACCGCAGATTGTGATCTGTCAAAAATACAAATCCATTTATTATACCGTCTATTAGATATCGATCTGCGACAAAAACATAATCGAAGTAGAGATAGGCATTGTTAAGACGCAATTTTATTTTATTTTATTTTTTTTATTTCGTTAGAAATGAATTAATCCATTACTTAGATTCGTAAAATCAATGTCGATCAATGAGAGAAGTCTAGTGAAGTATACTTATTAATAGCATTTTTTTTCGTAAAATACATCCTTTTACGAGAGTGAAATATCCTGTACAGAAAGAGGCACTCTTTTTTAGCGAAAGCGCACGTTTTTTTAGGAAATTAACCGTTGTTCTTTTTAAAATTCTTTTTAAAATTTATAGATATTAAAGAAGAATTCTTCCGATTACTATGATATAATAGTGATGTATGTACAAAAATGCACATGATGCATTGATATGAAGAGATGTATTTTTCTATTGTATTCTACGTTGTGAAACTTTAAGCAAGAAATGTTCATATGGTTGCAACGCAAAGAATTGAGACGTATATCCCCGAGGAATATGATTTCGTGACATCTCAGCGAATATGTAAATGTCGAAATAAAAAGTGCAAAATCGTTCCCTTTCTTGTATATAATTGGAATACGCGAAAGTGCTTACGGTGATTTACTTTTTTCTTGTATTTTGATTATACGTTACTTTTCTTATTCGCAATATTTGAGAGTGTCTATGTCCAGAACAATTTGACTGCATAATAATTTCTTAATAAAACAATTTGACTGCATAATAAGTTTTTAATAAAATACAATTAAATAATATTTAATTGTATTAAATATTAATTAAATAATTAATTTAATAAATTAAATAATAATTTTAATTCAATACAAGAATGTAATGCATTTAATCCGTAAACAAAAATGGTCGATTTTAAAAATTGTAGAGACTTTCCTTCAATTTGATATAATTTCGTGTTTAAGATAGTTCTTACAATTTATTTATCACATTTTGGAATTTCTCAGTTTCTGCGAATGGAAATCCAAATACTGCTTTTTATACAAAATACTCTTCCACTTTTATTTTTAATCAACTTGTGAGATGTTTAAGAAGCAACAAAAATTAAATTCACTACTATCTCTTGATCGAAATAGGTCAGCATGAAAAGCTTACAAGCTATGCCTTCTATTTAGGTAATATTACGCGTTATCTCCGGTCTCGACATTGGGTTACAAGACCCTTATAAAACGCTATTTGGGGTCGCATGTTGCTGTTTGGTCAATTCCTGTTTAATATACGACCGTGTTCGATCGTCAGACGAGTCGAACGACGAAAAAGCGCCATGCGCGCTTGGCCCTCTTTGGATATAAAGTCACTTGTATAATAAGTGGTACAAGACCACTTTCTATCTATGTACGAAGGATTTCTCGATACATATCTCGAATACACTTTGCAAGCATCAGCAAGAGATTCATAGGTCGATTACATTTTGATTTCTGATATAATACGAAATAAACTAAGAACAGAAGTTATTTAGAACGTGTATTTCTTCGGACAACTCTATGTATATGACAAATAAAATTATAAGTAATTGCACGTAATGTTATTAATAATAATTTAAAAATAAAGTATAATTATATATGTATTACGTAATTTTATATTATTAATAATGATTTAACTATTGCGAGGAGATTAATTTTAGGTATTAAATGATTATAATGTTAATTACAATTAAATTATAAATTTATTATTCTGTAAAAGCATATACAATTATCACAAAATACCTTCGATATGTTCCTCCTTGTTGATGTCATCGATATACCCAGCTAAAATTAAATGCTAATGCATTGTAAACAGTGCACTTTGTGCCTCGCACGGACATACAATTCAAGATTAAATGTCACACGTATCAAACGATTTTAAGTAGTTGATATATGATTTTACGCAGTATGTATGTAAAGAGAATAATAGCTTTATCTGCGGTGCTGTGTGCAATAATTCGATTATTTAATATAGCATTATCCGTGCACGAGTACTTAGGAATCGTGCTGGTTATTTGAATATTTCGGATAATATATAGCTCAGTGAATTCAGGGTCTCTAGATATGTATATCTGGGCTATTTTTAATCGATCGATATGTAAATGTTATTCAAAATGTATGTATTCGAATACATATATACAAATTACCTGATTCATAATGACGACTTTGAATTCTAAGTATTCCCGCTTTCGATCAAATATAATTTATAAAGCGTTGTTAATCCATATCACACGTTAATCATAAATCGCAGAATTTGAAAAGAATGACTTCGAATGATAATTGTGGAAAATAACGAAAATATGTTAATCATTTTGTTATAAAACCTTTTATTATAAAACTTCCAAAATAACAGAATATATAATAAAATACAAGGTTGGGATGTAACTTGTAACTTGTAACGCTGTTACAATTACTTTTTTTGAATCATTTTTTTTCTGTATGGTAACGGTAACGTCGTTACATTTTTTCAGGAACAATAACAAACTTTATTGTTACTTTACAAATCTGTAATACTTAAATTTATGAACTATGTTGAGATTAATCAAAATATGATAAATTTGAATTGGTCAAATAGTGACACACTTAAAAAAAAATCATCAAAATTTCGTGAAACAGAAATAGAAAAAGTAACCGTTAAAGAATTGTTACTTTTGTAGAACAATGTTTCTAAACCATGATAAAGCTCATCATAATATTACCACCGCATACAATACTTGAGATGAGAAAAGTATCTTTTTATAATACATATTACAATAAACTATCATATTTTCGATTGATCAAGGAGAAAATCCGTAACCAAGTTATTGAACTCTTCGGGGTATCTTAAGTGAAGATTATGTGCGCCCTTTTCAAAAATATATAGCCTGTAATACAATAGAAATTAAAGGATATTGTATACTAATTACTTTGATTTTTTTAGATAGATACAAACTTTGAGTTGCTGATATTTTGCTTCAGATACGTCGGATGTTCCGGCAGGACCATCGCGTCTTTGGCTCCATGAATGATAAAAGTCGGACACTTTATTTTTGATAAAACTTCTTTACACAGGTTGCCATTTTGCTTTTCGTACAATCTCAGTACACAATCTATCCAATCCGACCACATCTTACTGAAATAATCCTTGCCATAGATTTGTATCATAGGTGTTCTCATTTTTTCCGACCACTTGTTGACATCCCTAATGCCTACACAGTAATTTCATGAAGTATTACGAGAATGGAAGAAATTAAATATTTAATGCACTCTGGATAATGAAGTAATAAAATATAGCGTCACAACTGGTGAAGTATAATCATTTTAAGAATATATAGCGATTTTCCAAATTTAAGGATTCCCACAATTTTCTCAAAACCGGTTACAACGAACGAGATTTGCATTATTAAACACTGACATTATTAAAATAATTCTTCTCAGGACCGGATTAGCTCCCAAGCCTAATTTAGGCTTTTGTCTAGGGGCGACTTATTTAGAGGGGCTGCATTTTTTTAAACAATTTTTTTTTAAACTTATCTTGTCGGTGCTAAAGAACATCATATGAAAAAAATCGATCTTTTACAGAAAATAATGTAAGAAGAAAACAGAATATAAAATTTGATTAATTTAAGTTACACTTCCCAATAAACACAGATGGTGTATGATACGTATAATAACCCATTCTGATGGGATGTTATACGTATCATACACCATCCGTGTTTATTGGATTGAGTAAGGGCGGCAAAGATTTAAGAGAGCTGTCTAGGGGCGGCATAAGTCCTAAGGGTGCTATTACACGTGTCGTACGACAAATTTTTTAAGCGTATTGATTTGCTGCAGGATAAAAAATTTCTAGAGACTCGAGAAATTTTCTATTCTGCAGCCAATCAACACGCTTAAAAAATTTGTCGTACGACACGTGTAATACCGGCCTAATCCGACCCTGCCTGCTTCTTCTTCGATTTGTGATATTGCGAATGTGTAAAAGTTCATACTCTCGTATTTCTTCGTCTCGTCCGGATGTATGTATGCGTTTGCGCCGAAGACAACCATCCTGCGAATGCTATCGGGATATGCCGAGGCAAGTAGGAGCGATGTGATACCACCGTCGCTCCAGCCGATCAAAGAAAATTTCGAGTAGCCGAGAGTCTTCATTAGATTGTGGGCGTACGCGGCGTCGCGCTGAAAGAAATCGTCTGGGAAAGTCCTGTCGGGTGGTCGCGATTTTCCGTAACCGGGTGGATCCCAAGATACTATGGTCAGCTTGTCCGCGTTCAGGCCTTCCATTTGTGGTTTGAAATCGGTCCATATTGTCCCTGAAACATTAATGTTAGACCATAAATTATCGTCATCGTTCCAATGAACATTTTAGCAGCATGCTAGGAGTTCCTCAGTAAGTTTGAGTGCAATATTGAGGTAGATTAGCGTCAATTGCGTATTTGTATTTAAGCTCGTGTTCTGTTAGTGGAGCTTATAACCGTATTCGACAGCAGACACCATTTAAACAGTAAATTTTGCTCGGTTTTTTTTGCAGTCAATTAGAGATACGCGAATTAAGATTTTTTTCTCATGGAATCAAATTTTATTTTTTGTTTCTGCAATTCGAATTGAATCAATTAACAAAATTTACCCCAAATGACAACATAAGTTTTAATTAACAACGTAATTATAATGTCAATAAAAACAAGAAATAAAGCGGCAAATACAAGTCAGGCGCGGTAAACGGTGCACAAAAAATAGTACAAAATATTATAGTTGAATAATTATATAACGATATGTTAAACAATATGAATGTATTAAAGGATGAGTAAATATAATAAATGTTAAGTTGAATTTTAATATGTGTAAATAATAAAGATGTAGACAATAATAGATATGTAGATAATAATAGATGATAAAGGAATATTTCTATATAATTAAAATAATATTAAAATTAAAAACAAAACATTGTAGACTTGGTAAGATAAAATACTCTTTAATCTTGTTATTTGATGTTTAAAAATAATATTGATTATATGATGTAAAGTCACTTTAAATATATGATTTTATGAGATTGTTAATATGTGCGATTCGAAATTCTTAGAATCGAAATATGCAAATAGTTTTGATTAGATTAATAGAAATTCAAATTTGAATTGGATCAAATTAGGTCAAATTTTTTATGAAAAAATCTTATCTGATTCGATTTGATTCGTATTCAAATTGTCACGCATCTTTATATAATCAATCTATCATCATATCCCGCTAGCAAAATCTAATTATCATTTCATCTGATATTCTATTATTATATTGCTTCTGATATTCTAACAGAATTTATAATAAACATTTTACAAAATCTATTTTTTGACAAGTTTGGCCATTTTCAGATATTTTTTCCAAACGCAAATAGCATTTATATTAAATTCAGTCAAGTTTTTACTAAAAATTTATCAAATGTAACTCATAGCTTCGCGTAAAATCATTATAAATAGTTAAAGACAATAACAGCGACAAAAAAGCTGTTAAATTGCATTAAAGAATAATAAAAGTGGCAACAGTAAAATTATTCAGTGAAAGTTGCTTGGAAAAATATTTTTTATTACATCGTCAAAATCGTAATGAGGGAAGCAACGCTATCTTGCTGGTCATCGAACAGTTTGAACATTATATTCAGATTTACATCCCGGTAGATGGCAGCAAATGCCGATGTAGTGCAACACTATTATCCAACTATTATCTAACTCTTAAAATTGCTTGCAATGCATAAAATATGTTATATAAATTGGCTTACCCAAAGCACCTGGCAGCAACAACACCGGATGGTCACCTGTGCCGACCCTAGCGTAATTAATTTCGGTGTCACCCACCTTGATCTTTCGTTCCTGTCAACAGGAGTGTATTTCGTTTAGGATACAGGATAGTCGAGAGATAACCCATAAAATGGTGTAGATGGATGAAAAAATGGCAAGTAGTGATTTCATAATTTTTTTCACGTTTGAAATTTCTACGTACCTCCATCTCACGCGCTCTATTCGCTGTGATTGACAATTGTCGGATCCATAGGGCTCGGTTCTCGGATTTTACGGTTTTGCATACTGCACTCGCGAAACGAACGAACATCTTGCACGTATTGGTCACGTAAGGCCGTTCTACAAAAGTGTAATCTTAGTCATACGAGACTGCATGTAAGATGCAATTGTACGTTATTTTTACCAATGCTTATCAGTACTTGTAAGCTCAGTTTAATTACTTTTCTTATTATCTTTTCTTAGTTCCATAAGTAAAAAAAACCGAGATTAGTTTATGTTAATAGAAATGAACAAATAACTGCGCCTTACAATATTTTACATCTATTTTGTAATTACGTTCACGCAATTGTAGAATGGCTTTTAGTTGGCGATCGACTGGAAGCCTTGGAATGGATGATGATAAATGTCGCGTGGCGCGCATCAATATATTGACGATATACCGTTATACCATCTCGTCGATTCCCAGATATATGCAATTTGAATTTTTTTTGTGTACTCGGATAAGTACGATAACACGAGGATGATAATACAAGCAAACATTTTTTAAATTTATTTATCGAGAATGTTGAACTCATCGCTATTGTCGTGATAGCGAACAAAAATCATTTTTATTGCTTTTTGTCACATTTATCTCTCTTTAAGAATATCACACCTCGTAAATTATAAATCTATAATATAGACAATAGAGATAAAGGAAAAAAAATAATAGTGAATAAAAAAATATATGTATACATATAGATATATACATACATTGTATATGATGATTAATTGTACACATTTTGTATTTTTTAAATATAATAAAATATTAATAAATATTAAAACTTGTCTTGTAAGTAGATATATAGTTCTTCTACATTAAACTAATAAAAGATTTATGAATTGCAATTCTTTGAATTGTAAGTTTAACAGCTTTCGTCGGGGGGAGATGCCACTTGGGGAAAGAAATCACTTTTGTTATAATTTTTCCATATATTAGAGATTAGCTAATCTGATCGTACATAATAAGTGTGCACTAAACTGTTGGGAAGCTATGGCTATGAAGGGAAATTCCGATACTAATTAGAATTAGTAAAGATTTGTAAAAATACAGAAAGATAAGTCGCGAAATACGCTCCTTATAATATTTAATAATGTAAAATAATTAAACTCTGTGGTTCAATAGTACTTTAAAACCAGATTGTCACTTTAATTATAATTTTATAAGATTGTCAATACATATAATTCGTATTCGAAGTTTTTTATTATAGATTAGGAATTTCTGAATAGTTCGGATTCGAATCACAGATAAATCAAATCGAATCGAATCTTAATTCATCTCACAAATTTGTGGGACAATATGAAATATTAGTTTCACATCGTAATATTTCATTGGTATCCTAATTAGTCGCCAACTTTGTGACGCATTTTTGCATCAGTTTTTTTTCATTTCGTACATAGATGCGGTGAATAAACATAATTTCCTCTATATTGCTAAGACCATTAAACTGAATAATTACCCACTTTTTCAATGCACAAGAAATTAAAAAGAATAAAGTAATCTTTTTGATTCTAAAGATTAAAAATTTAATATGATTAAAAATTTTAATCATATTAAAATTTTAATGGCCAAGAGCCAATCCAGTTATTAGCGCTATTTGAACTATATTTTTAACATTTAAAATGAATCAAATAACCAACATTAAAAGTAATATAAACGATATGAAACGATCATTTCGATTTGATATCAAGCCATCTTCAAAGATTTTTAACATTAGTCAATATTGTGGAGTAGAGTTGTATTTTGCATCGTAGTCGCATTTAATAAATCAAATTTTGAATCGAGAGCGGAGATGTCCACATAATTAAATTTTTGAATGGCCCTAACTTGAAGTTGAATATTCAAATAGTATCTCTCGATAGGACAACACTTATTACATTACATAACGAAATCTTACATAAAAATTATAAGTAATTGCAGTTATGTAGGCATATAAAAGTAGATGCAGAATTATAACTAATAACTGTCATCTTGCTTTTAAATTTGTCATTTGTATTAAATTATTACATAAATTGGCTTACTCATAGCGCCTGGTAATAGTAACACCGGATATTCACCGATTCTAGCGTAATTAATTTCTATGTCGCCCACCTTGATCTGTCGTTCCTGTCAACAGGAATGTATTTCGCTTAGGATACAAGATGGTCGAAAAATGGTCTATGAAATGGTAGATCGATAAGAAAGTGACAAGTAGTGATTCCACAATTATCACTTTATATTTGCGTAAAATCTCTCTCTACATACCTCCATCTCATGGATTCTACTTGTTGCGATTGGTAGTTGCAGAGTCACCAAACTGTAACAGAGCTTAAATGTTTAAATTTTATGAGTGTTTATATAATGCGCTTGCGAAACGAATAAATATCAAGTAAAGCCTTGAAATGAATGATAAATGGATGATAAATGGCTGTGTTAGAAACAACGCGTATTAATATTATTATATCATCATCATTTAAAATGGAAATACGAAATGTAAAATGGTAATTTTGTATTTTGTATTTAAAATACAATACATATTTTCAAAGATTACTTTTACATTTCCATTTAAATGGTTTTCATTATATATTTCTTATGTGAAATACATTTTCTTAGCATTTGAATGAAGCATTCAAATATTTAAAACTTCGGCTTTTTTAAACAAAATTGCAATTTTTAAGCGAATACGTAAAGTGTTTGAAATAGAAGTTATACAAAATTTACAGGTAAAAAAAGATACATATTAGAATTCTGTTCGCCATTATCTGTATAAAATTATCCAGATAATCATCTAGATAAAGAATAGCTCCATCTTTATTTAAATTATTATAATGTATATTATCATCGTTTTTTTAGATAAAAGAAGTGTTATCGTTTTTAAATTATCTAAGATCATGTGAACAATAATGAGAATGAAATATTGTTTTTAACTCTAAGTTACCATTCTAACAAGAGAATTTTTCAAAATAATAACAATAGAGTTGCACTCCGAAATTCACTGCCAATACTGAAAATTTATAATATACGTAACGTGAACTATAGATTTTTAGTACTGGCAGTGTATAGGGGAACACAGACCAGATTGCATAAATCAAATGCGTTCAAAATGAACATCCGGATGCATCTACCGGGGCACATCAGTCCCCGATTGGACACAGGGCTAAAATTGACGGATTTCGCTCGAAGACGATGCTGAGGCACACTAGTCTCGATTGGACACAGGGCTAAAATTGATGGATTTCGATCGAAGACGGTGCTGAGGCACACCAGTCCTGATTGGACACAGGACTAAAATCTAGATATCATTTTATTCTTGTTTACCGAATGTTAAACAGGGATAAAATGATATTTGGGTGCATCCAGACGTTTATTCTGAACGCAGCCCAGTATAGTAGTACAATATAAAAATTGCTCAAAAATTCGAAAACTTATAAGGAATTGTATCGATCATTATACTATACTATATTATAGTGACTGACAAGTGAGTTATGCCTTCTATTTTTAACTTTGATTTTTACTTGCGCATTGATTCAAATCCAAAAAGAAATATTTTTTAAATTATTTAAAGAATTTTGGTTTCTAAGAAAGATTTAGATACAAAAATATGAACATATTTTTTTCAATGAGTTAATTAATTTTAAGCTCGAAATATTTAACAATAAAATTTAAAACAATAACAATGAAATATTTTTTTTCATATTCTAAATTATGCTTAATAACGATATTAATTTAAATATTATTTAGCTAAAATTGTATATAATTTTATATTTTATCTAGATAAATTAAATCATTTTTATCTTATCTAAGATACATTTACATGTAATTTATCTTACTTTTATTTAGATAATTTTAAATTATATAAATGCAACACTGGCTGTTGCTTGAATTAATACAGATTCTTTCGTTTCTGAAAATGGAAAACCTTAAATATTGTGGATATTTAATTGAAGTAATAGAAAAAATTTAAAGTTGCGATTTCATCAATTTTTACTTTTAGAGTTAACAGCAATAATGCCATCTTGGCATTAGTGACTTATCCTTTCTTTAAAATAAAACTGGTACCAAAAGAAAAAAAGAAAAAGGAAGAATAAATCATGTTTTGAGGAAAACTAGAAATTATAATTGTATGACATTAAAATATTTATTTTAGAACTATACAGTAATGATAAAAATGGAAACATATCAAATGTAAATGTAATATACAGACGATGGCGATAATAATCGAAAAAAACCAACGCATATATGTTTCTATATGGTAAATAAATAAATGTAGCGCAATTGTCTTAAATGTCGGTGATTACATAAATTTATAATTGTTATTACAAAAGTTCCTACAAAAGTTTCGCACGAGATACAAGCTAAATGCAACATGTACACAAGTCGAAAAGAAGAATTTCGTCATTGTCATCATTTCGAAGGAAACAATTTTAATTTAAACTCGAGTACTTAACGATCCTCGATAGAAGTGCGGAAAAAGTTCTGTTTAATTATACACTTAATTATAATCCGATCACTGATAAGAATAATATTAAATGATTCATAGAATGGATTATAGTCATGGCTTATCATGAATCTTGTTGATTGCGATTGCTCTGTGTTCGGTCGACTGCCCTATTATATTCTTCCATCAGATACTTTTTGTATTTCGTCTGATTGTTCCATAGCTCTGCTGCTTCAAGATTAAGTGGACTTTCATTGTTAGGCTCTACATAACAAAATATAATTCACAAATCAGTATCTCATGTTAACAATGATTTATCATACGATTAATTTATTACTAATAAAAATTCTATAGATCTCGGAATTCTTAGAATTTTAAGTGACAACTTAAATTATTTGAAAATTTTTTTATGAGAATCAAGAAAAAATCAAGAGAATATGAGAAGCAAAGAGAGTTGCACTATTCAAATTTCAAGAATTATTCCAAGAATCCTAGTACCTTCAAAAAAAATTTTAGAAATCTAAATTTATTACTTACCACCAAGAAGGGACTGTATAGAGAGTAAAATGGTGCGGACATCGTACAACGCACTCCATTTGTCTTTCAATATATCTAGACAGATGTTGCCACCAGTATCTACATTCGGATGAAAGCACGGCGTGGCGAAGCGTACTATGGGAGCACTATATGGGTAGCTATGTGGAAATTCTAAGGTCAATTTATAGGTGAGACCAGCGTATACCTGTGACATACAGAATTTTCATAGACCTTTTTATCATATTAGAAGCATTAGCAGCGCAACTTAAGAGTAGTCTAATATCTATTTTTATTAATATAGATTAACTTTTATCTCGGTTTAATTTACTCTTTATTTTTCTAAGGAAACAAAGAATAAATTAATCCTAGAACAGTATCACTATTGAACGATATACAGTATTGGTATTGATACATAAATTTTATGAGGAAATTGGCCACTCTTGATGTGACATCAAATTTTCATTTCACATTTTTATTGATAAAACATTTATAACATAAAACCAAATATTTATAACTTTTATAAATACAAATATTTAATAAATACAAATAATATAATTATTGATTTTAATATAGTGTTGAATCCTCTACTAACTAATGGCTAGTTGAGCATAATTGGACACAGCTTCATGCTCAGAAACGACATTTAAAATATTATTCTAGAGTTAAAGTTAATAGGCTTATTCTTTTTAACTCTAGCATCTTTCCTCCTTTTCTTTATTTCTTTTTTTTAGAGAGAAAAATAGAAAAAATAAAATGTACAAGAAGTTCAGTTAAAAAGAATAGACCTAGGATGTGAGCCACTTGAAGCTATAAATACTTCAAAGCAATTGATTAATTGATCAGAACAAAAAAATTTTACAAATTAAAGAATGCTTTGAAGTAGATCGTAACCCTAATATATATATTGATAGAAATGGATATAAAAAGTTCATAAGACAATGTTACCGTATCTCTTGGTCCTGTGATAGTCCCAATCCATTTGAACAAATTTTCTCCCTCTGGAAAGGCGGACACTCCTTGTTCGGTACTCATCATCAGTACCATCAGCTCCTTTTGTAACCTGAACAATCGAATAACAATGCATAAATTTAAATGTCTTCACAAGACAATTCAGGTAAACTACCCAGATAGACTATTGTACATTAATTTGACTTCAATTTTAT
This sequence comes from Solenopsis fugax, assembly GCA_003595255.1. Lineage (NCBI taxonomy): Eukaryota > Metazoa > Arthropoda > Insecta > Hymenoptera > Formicidae > Solenopsis > Solenopsis fugax. Next base: position 15,701 of record QKQZ01049852.1, read on the forward strand.
ATTAAATCATATAATGCAAAAGGATTGTGTCTCTTATGAGTGCTCAGGTAACAGTCATAATTATAAAATAAGAAAACAAAATAGAAATACGAATAAAATTAGCAGACTTTATTTAAAAATGTATTAATTTATTTATTGAAAAATAATAACATATTTATAACACCTCTTTTTTATTAAATATAGAAATGCATATCGTAACAATCATACTTAATTAATCTGAATAGTGTGGTTATCGTGATATAAAGTAACTGATTGAAAATGTGGAGTTATTTTATTATTTATTATATTTATAAACACAAGTATTTTTACATTAAATCAATCATAAAATTTATATTTATGCAATGATTGAATATTTTGTTACTTAACAATATGTATAAAAATTATTTTCAGATTGTCATATTATTTTTGTAATATCATTATGTAAAACATTTATACTACATATAATTAAATACAATATATTTTGTAATAATGTATTTTAGAATCTTTATGTGATATCACAAAATATACCAAATGAATTTAAACTGTTTCTTTATTGTCACATAAAGTAAGATAAATTTACTATAAAACTTTGGTACACAGATGTCGATTTTGATGCACCAAATCTTCATTCCTGAATTCAATAATAAACCAGATGTTACAATAGATGTTTACAAATGTTATTATTTTTCAATAAATAAATACATTTTTCAAATATATTCTGCTAATTTTATTCATGTTTCTATTTATTTTTACTTTGTTTTCTTATTTTATAACTGTGACTGTTACGTGAGCACTTATAAGAAACAATCTTTTTCATTGTACGATTTAAGCCTAATGCACAGTGAAAAGCACAAGCAACAGCAACAGGGAATAGGAACAATTTAATATGTTAAATAAAGGAAACATATAAAGCGTCTTTGTTCAACATATTGCTTATTCCTTGTACTCCATTTCGTTCATTGTGCCTGTGGCTTCAATGTAAAGTCGTGTACAGTCCAATTTATGTACATCAGTCTATCTGGGAAGTTGTAAATAGCGGACTGTAGCGAAGAAAAGACGGAATATTACAAAATCAAATATCGCGGAACATTCCCGACGGATCGCGCTCATTTAAACGTCCAAAGTTTGCAACAGTCCGCTAGGTTATGTGACTGCAGCGAACAAAGCGATATCGATTGCATCGCGAATTTATGAATAAGCGTCCGGGAAAAATCGCGGGGAGGATCGCGAATTCGAGCCGATTCGAACGGCCGATAGAACGGAAAACTCGCCAGTCAGCCCGCGTGATTCATGCTGACGGACCTTCGATTCCGCTTTCGTACCGTTTGCTGACTGCATGATTGTCCTTCGGCAAGCTCTGCTTCTCCTCGGCGGCCTTGGTTGGCGTATTCTGCATCGAGCTGAACGGGTTCACGTTCTGCGCCATCCCGAGGGATTCGTCTTCGCGTACCTGGCGACGAGAAGTGTCGTTTTTACGAAGCGAGGGGAACCCTTCTCTGTCTGTCTCTCTCTCTTTCCCTATGGCTCGATTGACGATCACAACAGCACAGAGCACGACGGAAATTTGAATACTGCACGCGTCCTACTGTCCGTTTCGAAAACATCGAGCGGCAAAACAGCTGTTGCGTCGGGTGGCGTGGA
>QKQZ01049857.1:0-18529 GCA_003595255.1 Solenopsis fugax
AATTAAAATGTTTTATCGATGTTTAATTATACAGTTTTGTTTATTGTCCTTTTACGAACGAAATTTTAGTTGCATCTGCTAATGACATGTGCTGTAATCGAATAAATAAAAAAATACTATATTTTTTTATTTTTTATAACAGTTTTGCATGTTTTCATTTACAGTTATACAATTGCCTATTTAATAAATGTTATTTATATAATTTTATAAAATTGCACACTGTAACAAATAGACGAACAAGGTAATAGTGGGATAATACACTACTATCCAGTTTCTTAAGGAATCGGAACTTTAAAGGCGCTCGAGGCAGGCATGATGCGGAAATCATTTTCAAAGGAATTGGACAAACTGCATGGAGCTATTTCCTGCTGCCTTGACATGATTTGTACTTCAAATTGTATCACGATACACTTAAAAATTGGAAAAAATTTTAAACAGATGCAAAAATATTTGATTGATATTTACAACTGATTGTGAAATATCTAACTAATCCAGATTAATTTTCGCATTTATAATTGCAGCTGTTAGCCTCGTAACAAATAATTAAAAAATATTATATTAAAAATGAAAACAAAATTATTAAAGAAATATTATTCTAATTTATGAAATAACACTTAATAAAGTGTAGCGTTACAATTGCTTCATAAATGGTCAAATTAATTAAAATTAAATTAAAATATACATACAACACGAAACAATATTAATTTTCAAAATATTAAATAAATTAAATATTAAATCAAACAGTTATTTTCTAAATTTTAATCATTTCATATACATCTCATTATATTCACGTTAATCCACGTTTCACATTACATACGCTTTTTTCATTTATCGTAAAGTTTAATATACTGAAATATAACGAAATGGATTCGCTGTTTCGAAGCAAATTCTTTATTCCAAAGGGTATGTCGTTACGTCAATATAACAGTAACAGCTGCAACTGTGCACATCCGCGGAGTAAATGTGCACAAAGACTTTCAAAGGCAGCAGGTTGTAAAGCCCATTTAGTGGGTTCGATTTGTAGACAACGACCAAGCGAAAACGTCCCGGTCGCCGCGTTCATAAAAAAGTACCGCGGTAAGGTCAGAACGTCGCGCCAGCCAGCCAGCAGAATTCTAAAAAGTGGTAGTGCTTACTGTGCGGAGAGGTGGGGTGGAGTGGGTGATGGGGTTGGGTCATATTTCCTGGGGCGGCCGCGGGACAGATGCCGCCGCTTTACGAACTCGGCGTCGTCCACCATCCAGAATGACCCGAAGTCGTCCTCATAGCGCACAAAACACTTGTGCAATGATAGATTGGTGCGGATCGCGTTCTGTATACACAGACAAGACCACCAAGAAATAGAGAAAAAGAGAGTAAAAAAGACAAGGTTTCTGGTTGTTTGTTTTTTTTTTTGCAGTTGATTTGCGCATTTTTTTTACGCTTTTCTTTCTTTCTTTCTTAATTTGCGCTCGGCCCGCGCTCGCTGCTCGCCACCCTTCGTACGGGGGATGGGCCTCACGTGTATTTGCGCGGGGCCGATTTATGCTTCCCGGGTCGCGCTTTTCACGGGACCCGGACGCGCCAGCTAGCTACGCTGGCACGTCCCCTTTTGCCGACGGCTCCGTCGCTCTTATCGTGTCGCCGGGAGCACACGCTAATGAGTCCCGGCACGATCTCGGACTTTTCAGAGAGAGCAAACAGCAGCACAGATTCGCAAAAAGAAGGGATGGAACAAATCAGAGAAAATAAAAACAGAGACGCAGAGTAATAAAAAACGTAGTAAGGCGGCTTCCTCTCACTACCTGACAAAGTGCAACACTGCGGTTCTCACTCTGTTCCGGGGAAGGGGGGCAATTCCGCTTCCGGGCTTCCGGGGGCTTTTCGAGACTAGACTCGGGCCAAGAGAGACTTACTCGGCCCCTGCCGAGTTCTCGATCGGGTTAGTCGCTGCAAAGCTCACATGCTCGTTATGAAAAGCACACACGACGTATACTACGGATTCCCATCTCCGAGAGAACGTGATTAGCATCTCTAAACTCTCTTTCTATCTATGTGTTTTTTTTTTTTATTCCTTTCGTCTGTTGTGGCTCTTTCATCGGCGACGCACTCTCACGCAACATCCACGCACCCACCAGACTGCCGACTACCATCACACGACGACGGGCAAGTAAGAAGTTCACACACACGCGGGTTCAAACACAGTGATGACGGTAGTTTCTCGAGTATTTCAGTCTGCGTAAACATAAACTCATTTGCAAAGAGAACCGTGGAACTTTCCATTTGTCGCGCTTCGTTCTCCAATTGAAAGAAGAAACAGTAATGAAACGTAAAACATTAAGGAACCCGAAATAAGAGCTGTAAGTTCCGATTTTGAAATTCGATTTCGTACGCTAATACGATAAGCTCTTATCTGCGTATTATAAACGCGTATTATAAACGGCACCTCGAGAAACTGCATGTTAGCAGCAAACATACAGACAGACGACACAAGCGACGTACAGTAAAGACTGTTATGGCGTTTAGGTGTATAAAGAGGTTTTATACACACACAGATCTATACGTATGAATGCGCACGTATCAAGTACAAACAGGTACAGTATACTATGAAGAGAGATGTAAAACAGGGAAACACGACGTAGACATTTTGTGTAGGCGATCAAATATATATGAATTAAAAAAAGAGAAGTAGAGAGAAATGCACAGGAGAGCGTGCGTGTATGTGCGTATACATACATACGAAGGCCACAAACGCATCGATACGTGCGTTCGCCTTTAAGTCGCATATATAGAAATATATATAGTATATATAAAACAGATATATAATATTAAAAATACATATATATAAAAAGAGCTATATATATATATACGTATAAGATAGAATATTCTTAATATATAAATATGTGTAAATATATAAATATCGATATATAAAAGTATGTATAAAAAGTATGTAAAAAGTTATATAAATATGATATAAAACTGTAGAAAAATTGGCAGTATAGTAGGGGGGCTGGGGGGGGTTGGTCAGCGGTACGACTATAAATATAGTAAAAGCGAATAAGAGTGAATATAAATATGATTTAAGTATATGTATAAAAAGACAGAGAAAGAGAGAGAGAGAGAGAGAGTGAAGTATATAGATATATAAAGGGAAGGATTTCGGAAACGGTGAGATCGTAGGGGAGTTTGTGACCCGGAGAAGCTGTTTCCCTCGATACACTCGGGAGAAGGATAGAGTGCGGGCTTCGGTCTCCGCTCCAAAAGAAGGGGAGCCGGAGGGAAGTAGTAAGAAATATCGGTGTGAGAGAAGAGAGAAAGTGAGAGAGTGAGAGAGATAGAAAGAGAAAGAGAATAAAGAGAGTAAAAAGCGCGGTTGTAATAAATTTTTTTTTTTTTTCTGATCGATGGGGGCATGGGGAGGGGCAACGTACCCGGTCGTGCTGCAAGCGCGCTGTGGGCGTCTCTTGTAAAACTCCACTTCGTCCACCGTCCATACGGCCCCTTTCACGTTTTCGACTCGCATGAAACATTTGTGGAGAGACAGGTTGTGTCGCACTGCGTTCTATACAAAATAATACACAGACTAAATAAGCAACGCAAAAAACGAACGAAGCCAACTCAATCACGGTCCCGGTAGTCGGCGAAGGGGGGAAAAGGATTCACGGTCGTTCGTGGACGCGTGTGTGTACGTGTACGTGCGGGCTTGTATGTTACGCAGGCGGTAGAGAGTCCTCGACATCGGGTGATGATGACCGATCACGGCTGATGAGGCAAGAATGGATGATGATCGTGAGACCGAGGCGCGAGGTTGCTAAGTGAGACGTGCGATATTGTGCGTGTGCCGTATGATTTGTCGAGGTGCCAAGGTGTCAACGAGCAGCGTTGCGAACGATCTCGTTGAGTGCTCGTGCACAGAACACTTTGCGTCGAGCGCGCGCAGAACTTTGATTAAACACATCTCCCGATGTTTACCGCAACGGTGTATCAATATCTTGAGTTAATATTATGCGAATATATACGTTGCGTATGTTTCAAGTTTTTTTCTTTTTTTTTTCTTAGAGCTTTTACATACGAGATATTTCAAATAAAGTTCTCAATATATTCTCAACATATAATAGAGATGTGCGAATTAATAAAATTTTATTCGAACCGAATCGTTGAAACGTAACGTCTAACTAACAACATAATTATTGTTACAGTCAATTTTAATATATAAATAATAAAAAGATTTTTTTTAAGAAAAATACTGATATAAAGTTTTTAAATGATTTTATAAAATTGTCAATACAAGTGATTTGTAATCGAAACTCTTAGATTTGAAATTTTCATACAGTTAGGATTCGAATCATAGAGATTTAATTTTGTATCGAATAGTTAACACATTTCTAATAATTGATTAGCTTTAATAAGATAAAAATTTGCCGCGATGATAACAGAGAGGGATATAGATATAATTAAATAGAACAAATTTATCTGTCAATAAATACCGAAGCAACGTATTTTTCAATGTTTTTACCGTGATATTAAAATCTATTTATTCAATATATTGGTAAAAATATATAAAACGAGCAATAATAATTAAAGTGTTGCGATTTAACTTCAACTGAAGTTATTAATCCAATAAAACGTATTTGCATATTAACGTTACGAGTATACTTCGGTGATACAGAAAAGTTACAATCGCGCTCTCCCGAATATTTTATGACTTCATGCACTTTTGCACAAAATGACAGTTTCAGTCTTATAGTTGTGGCCTCGATCTATAACCTAGATCTTGTGTATTTCCGCGTTTTAATACGATTCGCAAATATGTCTTTGCAAATAATAATTTTGACCTAGATCAATTTTAGGATGACCTGTTCAACAACGCTGCTCTTGAGGGCTCATGTCAGTCATCTTTGAAAATGCGCGAAAAGTACGATATATTTAAAAAGACATGTATAAATAAATTACAAAAGTGTCTTCTGCCATTTAAAGAATAACGAACAGAAATATTCGCAAAAAAATTATAGCTGTACCTTCCATTTCACTTTTAAACAAAATATATTTTTATTAATGTTGTTATATAATTACTGTATTTTTTTGCAACAGAAAAATTAATTTAAAGTCATTCAAAGATGGATGTTATGGCTACTTGGCATCTTGAAGAATATAAGCAAAGCTGCCACCTTAAACTGAAATCGAAAACTTAATACTGCTGTATCGTTTCTACGTTTTTTTTTTTTAGATTCGGGACAGTATATTTTCCAACAATTTAAACATTGGAATAATAAATATTTTCGATAGCGTTTTTAAAGAAAAAGCTGTTCTTGGAATGTAAATAGAGTTTTAGAAATGCTAAGCGAACAAATAAAATAACGCAAACTAGTAACAATAAATGTCAAGTAAGCAGCGCAAATTACTACGCAAGTGCAATGGTGTACTTAAAAAAAAAAAATATCTCTAAAAATGCAGTTAAGTCACGATTATTATCATTTAAAAATGGCCGGGCGAGTCTTCCAGGTGGCAGCCAATGGAAGAAGAAAGAAACATAAATCCGCAACGCGTTGTGACATATATACAAAACAAATAATAGATACAGAAAAGGTCTAGCCAACCGATTAGTGACAATAATAACGCGATTTCCATCAATAATAATGGCGATGATGATCGATGACAATGATGTCGGTGGTGACGATGACGATGATGATGATGATGATGATGATGATGATGATGATCGCTGTTAGCACAGAAGGAAACCGACAATGAAATCGCGACGTCGAAGGCCGCATGAGGATGTAACGAACCAAAATATGATTAATCGAAAGAGACACGGTTTGTGGCATTCCTTTATCGTTAATGCACAGCTAAGTCATCTAAAATCTAGGGGCAACGACAACAATTATTCATGCCGCAGGGCCGAATATAAAGATCGACGAGGCCGCGCGTTGTCGCGCGCGGCCACTCGATGACGTGTCTGTTCGCCATCCGCTATCGCCGGCGTGCTGGTCCCTCTCTGGTCTCGGCTCCGCTCCGTTCGCTCCTTCTCGCTCCCTCCCGCTATATACGGCAAACCTGTTTGCGTATCTTTTTTTTTTTATGTTTTCATATACACATAACCATGCGAGGCGAAGCGTCATGGCAAACGTCAATTACTTTCACGCACACTCGCACACACGCAAAAAAACGCACGCGCGCAAACACTCTTGCCAACAAGCGGTTTGTCACGTCGGCTTACAAATCGATCATGAACCATCGGCACGTTATATTCGTTGCTTTCGGAGGCCCGAGACGCGGATTATATTAATTTTTATTACTGTGCTCTGCGACGTTTAATCGGCAGTTTTATTCGGTCGAATCGTTTCGGATTAAGTCAATGATGATAATCATTTAAATAACATACGCCCTTTTGTCAGAATAAAGCAATTCATGAGAACCTCCAGTGAGAACACATCTCTATTATTATTTAATGCGTTTTTGATAACACGCGATTTCTCTTTCAAATATATTGGCAGCGATCACTTTAAACGATAAAATAATTGACGTAATGTGCCCGTAGAGATATATAACATTAGTACAATAATCATGTGTAAAAACGTTTCAATTCTATTTACCGTTGGTTTAGATTATTAGTTCACTATTAGTTTAAGAGGATTGCTGTTATTCCGACACGCGACGCTATCGAGTGGTCTGCGAATGAGGGGAAATGGGGAAGAATATAATGACAGATGGCTCATAAATGACTCGTAATATGTCATATTTCACATGTTACCAGTTCTCCCCCCTTTTTCGAGAAAGCAACACAACTATCATTACCAGCTGCTCTGCCCGGCACGTCACTTAGCCTGTTAATCCAAATCAATACATATAATTATCCGAAATTCTCCGATAAGCTGTCATCCTTTCTTGTTAAGCGCATTCAGCTTAATCCGCTCGTATAAACACAAATTGCGTGATTGTTTTATCCTTGTGACACTCCCGTTGCACAAACAGTTTCGTGCTAACTTCGTTCCAGTTAAAAGAGGAGTTACTTCCACTTTATCGTAACTCTGCCGCTATTTAAAGATCACGTTTTCAAATATACTTCTGTTTTCTTATGGAAAAAATAAAACCGCTATAAGAGGTTTGGAATATTTTACACCTTGCAAGACTTACTGGCTGCAATAGTGAGAAGTTAGAAATAAAAATAATTGTGACAAAGAAGCTACATTGTGGATATTTCGAATTTCAAGTCAAAAGTTTACCGTTCATTCGTTTCTCATTTAATATTTTCGCTTTGAAACGATTGTTTAATTATACTACTGGAATTGTAAGATATACCTTCCACGTTGCTGCGTTGCGCCGGAAGTAGCAGAATGTGTTTTGGAACCAGTTGTAAATTTCGTTGAGCGTCAGCTGCTTCTCAGGTGATTCGATGATAGACTATGAAAAGAGCAACATTATAATTACATTAACTTGTTCTATTCTAAGCGCAAAACATCATGGCCAGGGTATTTAAGTGCCCACGAACGAAGAGATTCCCTACGTATACATGATATCGATTCGTATATCGTATAAAATTTTTCGTTTTTAGATTACGTGATATTACGTGATATTACATTCGAAAATATTATAATTCTCTAATAAAATGTAGTAAATCGAATTAATAAATAATAAAATAAATTTTATCGCACCTAGATAATTGCAGCGTGTAACGAGCTCCAATATAAAACGTTATTAAAACGAAATAATATTCAACGTAACGTGCTAACTTTACAAATAAATTGAAAATTAATTCTCAGTGTATTCCATAAATTAATAAAATAATCACGATGATACAAATTATTTTATATCGTTAAGGAAAATCCCCACAATGACTCGATGTTAATAAACGACGCGATGGGAAAATGCGATATCCGGAGAATCCTTCGACAATTGTATTAATCACTCACCTGCCGAATTAAGGATGCATACGTGAACGGCGGTCTGACGTCTGCATTCTTGTAGAATTCCCTATTTCGCTGAATTTCTGAAACCGGACGCAACAAATTTCATTTACTCTGTACATTATTAAAAGCAGTAGCGGATCAAAAGCTAAGATTATTATTACGGATAACAAGTAATTAAACTTGTATAATTATTTTTTTACGCAAAAAGATCTGAACAATGGGATCACAAACAAACAAGCAAACATTGTGTCGATTACACGAAATTATGAAATTATGATAAAATCGGCTCTTAAACGCCGAGCAAACTAAACTGTGAGCACTTTTCGCGGTATTTTCTTGTATTCAGAAAAATTAAACCGATTTATATACATTTATATTAAATTTTAAATCAGTTTTTCACGAAAAAAACTATTATGAATATACATTTTGAACGGTAATACGATGTAATATAAAGTATATCATTTCGATTTATTAATTTTATACATTGTATTTTTTATTAAATTACGTTCATCTAAATTCTTTATTTTTCCAACGAATTTCTAAATTTTAAAATAAGGATTGATGATCAAATAAATTTAAAACTGTATGCAAAATATACCATTATTAACCAAAAATCGGATAATCTCTAAAATAATGATGATTTTTTTACCTGCAGAAATATCTGCAGAAGCATGCTCTTACAAAAAAAAAATTACATCGAAAGAAGGTAATCCAAACATTGAAATTCTCCATATTTGATTTTTTCGCAACTACTACCTTTTTTATAAACGATTCTACATTATAATATTGATCTATACTTTTGTATTAAAATTGAAGCTTACGCGTATTTGTTCGCAAAAAATAAAATTCAAACCAAATACATGGATCACCTCTTTCGCACTTAAAAGAAAAGCGACCAAAAAGTGAACAGCGGCTAATCGATTTCTCCAATCCCAAGTGTTTGCATGGGGTTTTGGAATATTCGCGATCTTAATTGTCTCGGGAATTATCAGTAAAATTAGGAAAATTGACGCTACGTGGAAAGGCGGGGAGGGTAAAGACGAAGAAGGGAGGTGAGCGCTCATGCAAGGTGCATCCTTCCGTAAGAAAATCTGTAAGCAACAAATGGGAATGTGGAAAATAGGTTGACAGTACCTTGTTGGACGTCAAGGCCAGCACGCTCCAGCATGTAGGGCAGCCCTACACGGTGGGGAGGGCGGGCAGCACAAGAAATAAGGAAACAACAAAAGCATCGATAAGAAAGAGGTTCGAGCTGGCGGATGAAAGAATTTATTTTTCATCTCGTATCATTTCTTTTCTTTTCTTATCGTATCGCAAATTTCCTTGCATCCCCCTCTACACACCTATGCCCGTTCTACGCCGCCAACAAGGTGTCGAACACTGTCGCTTCACGTGACATAGTCGCTACCATAAGTAATCTGTGCGTGTGGTACAATTTACGACAGGAAAAGGCACGAGACCAAGAGAGGACCGTAAAGAGCACTTGCTACAGGATCGGTACTTTTTTTATTTCGTCGGAGTGAATATGATTTTGTGACGAACTTCGAAATGCCAAGGATAATAAAAAATACACACAATTGATGTATAATTATTTTATTATTTAGAATTAAAAATGTATTAATTGATGTCTCTTTTATAAGACTCTGCATTATAAATATGAAATTAAAAAAATCAGTATCACAATATCGTATACAACTTTTTATTTATCATGTTTTTCTCAACTTAATAAGGCTTACTTTATCATTCTTCTTTTTAACGCCTAACGATAATAATAATTTTGCTTGTTTTTCAAATATCCAAGTCTGTAATTTAAATAAAATAAGAGCTTCTCTTATTAATAATTTAATAAGAGTTGCACTGTAGATGAAATTATTCGTGATGGCATTTCGAAGCTCGCGCATCACTCCGAGTATGATCTTGTGATATTGTTACCTTCGTTAATATCTATTCCAGATCTATCGACGGCTACTCTGCGCCTTACAGTGCCCTCGTCATACAGTCCTACGAATAGTATTTAATTTCTGAATTGTCATTTCTTTCGTTTCACCTTTCTTTGAGACGATATTAATCCACTTCCAAGTTCCCGTGTGCATTTCAAGTATAAAAGCTATACGTTCGGAAAATGGTTATATCGAAAATATATTTTAATTAAGAACATTAAATATAGAATATAGAGTACGCTCCTATATATAAATAAATAAAATATGAAAACAATAGGAGTTCCGCTAAAAAGGAACAATTTAATTAGGAATGAATTAATATCACTAAACTCGATATAATAAACAGTATATAGATAATGTATGTGTGTTTCGCAAATTGCAATTAATAATACCATTTGGCAAGAAATTTTAAACACATAATATATATCTATTTTTTCTCTTTATATATATTTATACATATAATTTAACATAAAATGTTTTATTAATAAACAAATTATTAATAATTTAGTACGTTTTGATAAACAGAAATTTCAATTTTTATTGCTAATAACGAAACATACCATACATTATGCGTTAATATTACGACGTACCAATAATTTATTAACACAGGATCAACCATTTTCCTTGAAACAGGTAAAACGGAAGAGCTGTCGCAAAATTGATCTCAAAAGAAAATTGATCTTGGTAACGCAAAATGTGCAATTCTGGCCCTCATTATTCTATCCTAGAAGTCGCTACCTCAAATCTCACCTGTTAGGCGAGATAATTAGAGATTATGAAACGAAAAGATGATCTTACCTCCTGCCAAGGAAAGAGCCGATTTATCGCTGATACGCCGTCTGATTGGGCCAGCCATACTTGGCATGCTGCCAGGCATGTTGGGCATGGGCGGTAAACTGGACATGTTGGGTATGGTCGGAAGCGGCATCGGGGCACTGCCAACGGGGGTATTTAACGACGGAGGTAGCTGACCACCCGCGGGCGACCTCACGGCGGACACCAGCGCGGACATGGATACTGGTGACACCTGAGAGACCCCGAAATTGGGTGGCGGCTGACTCATTAGCGCAGTGGAAAAATTTAGCTTTGGTAAATTCGAGCCCGTCTGAAAAAGAGAGTTTTCGAAATTGCGGAGAAATCATGACATCGATGATAAAAATATGGGCATCGAGTATAAATTAAATTGTTGAACGGAGATCATTTTTGAATTATAAATGTGAAACGAGAGATACTCGCGAAAAATTAAAAGAGATCTTTATATAACTCGTACACAATCGCAAAGGTATATTTTTTGAAATTTTAGTAATTTTATAAACTCAGAAATTTTGAAATCTCGCGATTGTAATTTTAAAATTATTGCACTCAAACTTTGTCTTATAAACCATAAAAACAATGTAACATTTATACTTTCTTCATAAAGCTCATAATAAATGTAATCCGTATACATTTAGTACACTTAATGCGAATATTCATATCAATTTATGTATTTTGCAATGAATATCTTATTACATATCGTAGTAGCGTACACGAGCAATCTGATCTTCGTAGCAGAACTACTCACACAGCGGCATTAAAATAATTAAGCCGTCGCCGTCGAGCGTTGTCGCTGGGCGGAGGGCTAATGCGATATTGGTATTCTCCGACTGCCCAACTTGTTAGGGGTTTTAATTAAGGCGATATAAAATTACCGCGGCTCCGATGAATTATTAATGCAAACTTTATGTATAAATTAGCACTCGACTCGGCGGCACGTTAAAACTAAAACTCGCGTTGTTGTTAGCGGGCCGCGAAAAGCTCGTAAAATCTTCCAACGAGCTGGTCTGTCATGAAAATCCGGCTTTACGATCTCGTAGCAATATACCGCAGCGGAGAAAGTTTACGCATCGCGGTCGGATCGTTTTTCCGGGTTCACCTCTCAGTATCCATTTTACCGAGAACCCTTAAGTGTATTATAATTGTGGCTTATGATAAAAATTTTCTTTTGTTCCGTAACATAATATTCTTAATTATAGTAGAAAAAATTATTTTCAATAAACTAGTTCATTGTTTTTTTAACGAAGAAGTTGGGAAACAGTTTATAAATTATTCTTGTTAATATAGTAAATGTACTTAATATAATGATGTCTAAATTTTGCTGCGATAATGACGTCGAAAAAATTGAATATCTAGTATACTGTATTTAAATCTGTAGTTAAATGAAATAAAGAAAAGTATCGAAGAGCAAGAATTATAAATATAAGGAGAATTTTACCGATGACTCGGATGATTTTGGCGGTTCCGGGGAAGCCATTTGTTTTGCCATATGCAAGTGATGCATCATGGCGCCTAGTCGGTCTCGCTCTTTTTGCAACTGAATTTCTAGCTGCGACACTACTTGCATCTGGACCCTGGCTTGCGCTGTCGATCGGTCATCCAATGTGTGCTCTGTATTTAAGTGTCTGCAATTTTTCAAAATTTATTACAGTTTAATTCAAGTTACAGTTTCAATTGATGCAATCATAAATATTATGATGTAAAAATAAAACTAAGAAAATGCTAATTAAACAACATTAAATAATTCATAACATTTTAAAATTGTAACCACTTATTGATCCTTTTGTTAAACTGAATTAAATATTAAAAAGGATATATGAGCAATAAAATTTATATAAAATTTAAATTAATTTATTAAATTTATTATCATTACGTTTATGTTTCATATACACAGAAATTTCATTTTAAGTTATTTAATTTAGCGTAATCTTCTCTCTGGTTACGGCAAATCTAATAAACATTTGTACCATTAATTAAAAGCTGCAATTTTTAATTTCCACTTTGATTTCGAAATAAATGATTAAAAACAATTAAATGATACACTCGCAGTCTATGTTTAATGATAAAAACTACGAAAATGTAACAAAGACAGCCATGCAATTATCTTGCGAGAGTCGCTAAAAAATCTGCGCGTCGAAAAGCCACGAAAAATCCTGGGCACGTAACGCTTCCATTCTCCAACTACGGGAACTCAAACCCCCAGGAGACGCCAGGACAGAAAATTAAGCTTCGCCGCGTCGAAGGTAAGAGGATGGGGTGCCAACAACGCCAACAAGATTCCGTATTTAAGAATTTCCGTAATCCTTCTTCGTCGACGGAACGGACGGCTGTATCGACGAGAGTGGTGAAGAGTGGCGAGAGGAGCGGGTCGGTCGGTTGAAAGAACGAAGATGCGGGAAGGTTGAGGGAGCTCGAATGGACGAACCGAAGGGGGGAGAGGGACAGAAAGGGATTAGACTGAGGGGCATAACGATGCGGTCGAATGTCGTGAATATTAATGAGACAAAGGTAATTAGCGTTTTTCTTTTTTTTTAAGTAACGGCTTGTTTGAGGGAGAGTTTGCACCGAGACGAGCTACGTGATTACGAAGGTTCCTCCGGATGGGATGGAGCATGCGGTTGAGGCTCGAAGCCGATGAGCGAAAGCGCCTGATGTCAATGAGATACGCTGACACGAGCGATTTTTCTACACTTTCTTTGCCTCATTCTCCCCAATTAAATTACCGACTTTATCCCCCTTATTTCTTCAGTCTCCCGTATACGAGGTATTCGAAACTTCTTCCTCGCGTTTACCTATTTGCTTGAGAACAATTTGCTCTTCAAAAATATAATAGACAATAACATCTGACTTGGTGCAATGCAAATTATGGATGTTTTTCGATTTATTAATATGATAAAATTATAATAAATTTCTTTATGTTAATAGTAAGAAATACTAAAATTGCACTCATGAAATTTTCTTTGGTAGCTGGAGGAGATTTTTACTGGATTTGCGATGAAAATAGTCGGATAATTTTTAAACGTCAAAAATACAATTAAAAAAAACATACAAAAAAAAGATAGATCGGAAAACTCACTTAAGGAATGCTTGATAGTCTTCACAAATTACTTCACAGCCTGGCCACTTGCAAACCCCATGGCCATAGAGGGGATGAACCTTGTCGTTGCAGGAGGCATCCAGTGGCTTCTCGTCCATCGGTGTTGTGCCGTTCACCTCGGACCGTCGGCTCGAAGCTATCGAATTCAGAATGCCTGCGATAGTTCGGTAAACGAACGTCGCATTCGCAAAAGTAAAACATAAGCATGGAAAATTAGAGTACTAAACGAGCGCGCGCGAGATTAACAGTGAAGTGTGAAACACTATTGTTTTACCGTTTAATCCAGAATTGGATTTCGGCACGTTGGAATTCTGATGAGATTCCGGCGTATCCGAGGGCTCTGACTTCCATGACGGTAGATTATCACCTGGTGGCAAACCTTGAAATTTAGAAAAAAGAGCACTCATTTATAAATGATTGAAGAGACGATAATCGTGAGTTTATTTGTCACGGTAGGCTTAAAAATAATTGAGAGAAGACCGTGATATGTGTACACAATTATAAAATCGAGATATCACAATATTAAATTCATAATCAATTTAATAATACTGAAGCTGCTTAGGTTATGCCTTAATATAAAAAAAAATTCATAAATAATAAATCATAAATATTTAAACATAGATAATAAATATTGCACATTGCGAAGTAGTCACGTGTGAAGTAAACGTGTGTGCGGACAAAGTAACGCGTTGACAAGGAGGCAGAATATAGAAATGCGAAAAGAGAGAGAAAACTGAAAAAGAGAAGATGGTTAAACTTTTGAGAGGAAACAGAGAAGACAGAACGTGCAATGGGAATGCTGGATGCACGGTCAAGAATAACAGCCAGATTTCGTTTCACATATGAACTCTCGAATTCGAAGCAACTGACGATGAATCACGGCTGCTATTTCGAAATGATTCTTTCGAACATATGTATCACGTATACATGTGCACTTGACGTGTCAGAAAGAAGAACATCGTTGGAGCGAGTACCAGTTTGTAATTGAAACGCTTCTGCGTGAAAAGTTTTGTCTAGAATGAAAAGCAAGAAAGAAAGACAGAAGAACGGGAGAATGGAAGAAGGGAAGAAGGAAATGAAATTAAAATGAAGAAACAAAACAAAGAAGTAAAAAGACGTAGCGCATAGGGAAGGTTATATAGGAAATGCGGGATCGTTTTCAGTTTAAAATCAAAGGGATTTGCCTCCGATATCAAAGCCTATCTTCGCCTTTGTGCATGTGCTGCTGATGACACAAGTATGTCACACGTAACGACAATGACACAAGTATGTCACACGTCGCTGCAAGTACACGCGTGTGTTCTGTTGCGATATGTGTGATTGTCTTCATACGAATTCTTATGTTTATGCGATGTAATCGTGTTAGAACGTAAAAGCGTGACAATAACACGTGAGTTAAGAATATACGTTATGCATAATTCCTTTATCACAAACGTGAACGTGCATTGATGAAAACGTCGGCTTCCTGACGATAAAGATATGTACTGATGCAGAATGCGTGCAAAAATTAAAATGATCAACAATTATTTTTGAAAAAGTTGTTATTTGTAACGTAGTATTATTTTCACATCGGAAAACAGGAAAAGTCCTGAATATTTTTGTGAATAATTCTTCGTTATGTATATAAAGAATAGAGACAATATACTCTCACAATTAGAGTTTACCCTCAAATCATGTAGATATAGTCGTGGGATAATATCAGATTTTTTTCGGAGAACTTTATTTTATATGATTTTCTCAGATTTATTAATACATCTACCACAATAAAATATAAAATAGTTTGATTAAACTTTGCTGAAATTATTTACTTAACTATGTTGCTTCACAACTATTATAATTTTGAGAGTAAATTCTAAAAAAAATTGTCTCTGTAAATGTGCGTTCTTATATTTCACCTAAAATATTTTTTACATACATATTATTATAATTATTAATATGTCTCTTGCTCATACATAATACTTTATAATCATCAATAATCTAATCATATTTAAAAATTCACTACTAAAACATGCAAAAATATATTTTTTTTTAAATTTTAGCGCATAAATACCTGAAGAAGGATTATGGCCTTGAAGACTCAGCCCCTGCTGCAACAGATATTGCCTTTGTGTAATTTGCAGTTGCTGTATCAGCTGCTGTTGCTGAATCGCTAGTTGCTGGAGAGGCGCCGATGCTTTCTTTTTGTCCGCCGTTTGCAATAAATGCGTCTGCTGAAATAAGTTCAGCTGCAATTGCTCCTGCAGTTGCTGCATTGCCTGCTCCAATTGCTTCTTATTGAGCTCAGCCAGCTGATGTTGATGCTAAAACAAATCAAACGCCGACATGCAAATATAAATATATTTTATACTGTCTTGTCAACTCAATTATATTGTAACATAAAATTGGCATTATGAAAAGCGAACGGTTTCATTCGTATAACTAAAAAAAGTCAACTATTTTTATTTTACAAACATTATATTAAGTTACAGAACTAAAGTTTCCTGCACAGAACATATCTAGTTAAAAAATACAGATAATTAATTAAAAGTCAAACGTCGACAGTTTATTATTAAACGTCAGGGAAGTGAACATTTCATTCTCTTGGCAAATTAGTTGGTCGGAATAAAAAGGAAAGGAAAAAAAGGGCGGCACTTACGTCTTGGAATGATGAATAAATCACGGGCGTAGATAATTCGCGGCACCAAGGGGGCAAGAAGATAGAGGGCAGTTGATGGGTAGCTCGAAGACAAACAACGAGACACAACGGCTGATGGCGATGCTTAATTGCTTACCTCACCCTCCGGACTAACTCCCTCTGCCTATTTCATTTCTCGGTCTCTCTCGGTGCGCCTCGAGGATATTTTAAAACAAACTTCGAGGTACGCACCCTTTATCATATTACTATAAACGAACACTCTGCACGATTAATGGGTGCAAACACGTTCTCGCTAATAAGCATTTTCCATGTTCATGTTAAGCGTACGATTTCTTTATATTTCGTATATTTACTTTGTATGTTTTTTCCTGTAATTATCAATTTTCATGACGTTCAAGAAATTTTCAAGCAATTCATACTTTCAGCGGACCTAGTCTACAATTTAAACTTTGTATAATATTTATTCGTTTTTATTAATCAAACGAGCGTTAAAGTCATTGCTACATTGACCCATGATCTTTGGAAGATGATTGATCGAAACGTCTCTAACTCGAGGTCCGGCGCGCACTTCCTTTTCTTCAAAGAGAATAGTTTCTGCTACAATAAACTACACGGTGCCATGAAAAATATTTGTTGTCGCTTGCATTGGTATTTTTGGAAAGGAATATCAGAGTGCTTATTGGATCGTAGGCGCCAGGATAACACTGTGGCTGGATAGCAAAAGTGGTTCGCGCGACGTGTATTGTTATCGTAACGATATAGAAGGGACTACCTGTTTACACAGACCGAGTATCAACCCTCTCGCTACAGCATCGAACTTCCCGGCGGTCCCGTCGTCCGCAAATTGCGCGTACACCGAAATTCAAAACCTCTTTTAAGATTAGCTTCCTCATGAAAGTGTCTTACGTTTCCGTTTCGTTTATTCAATTAAGAGTTAAATTTTAGATACCGTGTCATTAAATTACACCGCTATATTTGTGCCTTACAGCAATTGCTCGAGTGCTACGCGAAATGAAAATACATGTATTCGTATAAAAGTTACGGAAGATTACTACCGATAAATTTATCCATTAAGTAAATAACTCTGCGAAATAATTATTTTCGTTGAAAGAACAACTTTTTTGCACGAAAGGCTACAACTCGTGACTATCGCGTCGGCCAATTTCTGAATTGATTAACGTTATTATTAGACGTTATTGGTGAAATTATATATCAGTGACACCATATGTAATGGATAAATCGATAGGAGTGAAATAGGAAAACGTTTTAGGAATAATTAATTTATACTACTGATTGCTTTTATGGCTAAATTGTTTCTCTTAGTAATATATGAAACCTCCTTTTCATTTTACCAACAATTTTTCTAGAATGTAAAATAAAAACAATTAGAAATTTTACTTACATTCTTTAAAGAGGAGAAGTAACCGAACCGCTCCTGATTAGATGCATGATCGGAAGATGAATCCTACAATTTAACAGAATATGTAAATAAAGCAATAATATAAATAATAAATGCAAAAGATGTAAAAACTAAAGCAAAGAATTTCATGTATTGCAAAATTTTATATATATATAAGAACAAAAATAGATATAAAACTTATTTTTTTAAATTAATTGATCATAATATTGATCATGTTTTAAAATTTTAAAGAATATGTGGGTTTATTACATTTACGATATATATAGCAAATAAATTCTAAAAAAATATATATAAAGTTTACCACAACAGAACCTAAATAATTTATTCATAAGAGATACAATATGCAAAAATGTTATCATTTGTGTACATATCAGTATTTTTTTCTGGTATCTTACATATGTATATCATGCACTTACAAATAATAAACAAATAATAATAATAATAATCATTAAATATTCATATAAATGCTTATCAGCAAGTGTTCACAAAATACTAAAAACATTAATGAGGACAAATAGAATTCACCTGATGGTGTTGCTGTTGCTGTTGCTGCATGTACAACGTGTGCTGCTGCATAAAGGACTGCAGTTGCGTGGGGCTGAGTATGTGTTGCTGCAGCAGTTGTTGCATCTGATGGAGGCCGCTCGCCGAGCTGAGCATCATCTGCGAGGGGGTCTGCGACGGCGGAGCCCCTGGCGGGCCACCGGGTGGCGGGCCCTGGGAAGGATTCGGCGGCGA
>QKQZ01049858.1:0-24100 GCA_003595255.1 Solenopsis fugax
TAAAACTGAATTACCGCCAATATAAAAAAATACGTATCGATTATTTTTCATCGCCCTAGAAGTCCAAAGTTTCATCAAAATCGAAGAGTGACACTTGGGTAGGTTTACTTGTAAGCTAAAATGTAAAGTTTATATTTTTATTTCCCTCGCGGGGAAAAAATTAATATCTCGACGATAGAGACTCGAGATATATAAGTATATTTTACGTATTTATGTGTATCTGCCATTTACAACGGCAGTTTCGTCCCAGTTTTCCGTAGCTCATCCGGATTGACAACTCGATTGTGAACGGAGGGATATATCTCGCTGCAATCGTACTTACTCGTATACTCCCGCGCATCACCGAACTCAGCCGCGTTTTAGCTTCGGTGGTTCGATTAAAGGCGGATCGGGAGATGTATCGATCACTTCCTCCAGGAAACGAGGTCAATTGTCGCTTACCTCATTGAAAAAAGAGGCTCTCTAGTAGCGGCGGGCCGTGGTCAGCACGCCAACGTTCCTCCGTTTCCCGTCTTCGTGATGACCGACATAGTCGCAACGCACACAGGTCGCCGCGTAGGTGAGGGTTCACGTAATCGCTTCCACCGATCCGCGATCAACGTCACAACGAGCGGTACGTTCTCGCGAAGACGCGTCCGTCGGTTACGAACACTTGCATAGTCGCACGACGCCGCGACGCGGCGACGTGATGACGGATGACGGATGACGGATGACCCAGCACCCAACGCGACGGAGCGACCGGCAATTATCCGCGATCGTCAGGTGAACGACGCGCACCGCGCGCACGTGCGCCGCGCGCTCTCATTTTATTTCGAGCCGGCATGCGGCACTTGGCTCCACACGCATCTATACGTCGACATAACGCAGCTTCGTTGACGTAAAATATATTATCATTTGCGAGTAATCCGGAGTAATCGCGATACGATGACGAAATGCAGTCTATTCATTGATAATCTGGAGCGAGCGCGATATCGAGTCCATCTAGATGTCCACTTGTTCACTGATACGCTTGATCGGGGCTCGAAATGTTCCAGATATCAGATCCGCGACTGGCTCGACCGATCGGGTATCGGCTAGTCGGGATCTCTTTGAATGAACGTCGCGAGGCCATGATGCACAGGTGCACTGCAAACGCGGACGAGTGTGTGTGTGTGTGTGTGTATGTCGTGTGTGGTGACACGATAATATTTGACGATAATTTCTCACGACAGAGTCAACGTACATCTCGTCGAGGCGCGCGGCACGTTCGAGCGAAACGTCGCGTCGTATAAGGGACGGACGGAGCGACTCTATCCGTCCGTCCGCCACGTTATCGCGATCGCGATCGGTCGAACTTCCTCCCGACCGACCGTTCTTCGTCCGGAAAGAAAAACTTCCGACGGCACTTATTCATACTTAGCACCTACGCCGACACCGACGCCCGATAACTCTCTCAGTTAACACTACTTTGTCGAAACGCTACGCAACATCGCAACAACGCAACTCGCGCAACGAAGGTGTACAGACGGTCCCGTTATATACCTCCTCGACCGGTGATCGGGTGACCGTGAAACTTGACGAGACCACGGCTAGACGAACGCTTCCGGCGATATTTGAGGACTGCTCGGTACACTCGGTATACTCGGGGAGGATCCGTTCTCCAGAGGAGACGTGGGACCGCGAGACGGAGGAGGATTCACTGCCATTATAAATAGTTGTGACCGAGACGACTAGAGGCTCGCGACCAAGTGTAACGGAAAGAGGGACCAGACGAAGGAAGAGGACGGAGGTCAGGCCAGAGAGAAATGACGATACGTCGGCCGCTAGCGATGGACTCGAGCGACCGTCGAGGCTGCTCGCTCGCCCGCCCGCCCGGCTGTAGTTGGCTGGTTGGCTGCCTGGCTGGCTGGCTGGCTGGCTTCAACCGCCGCACCGCGCGAACAAAGCGACGGATCCAAAACCGCGACCGAATTTTCAGGGATCAGTTCGAAATTGAACGTACACATCGACCGAGCGTTTCTATCCCGTCGCTTTTAAATTTCGTGAGAAATCATCTGCCTTTGATTTGTTTCTCCCATAAATCGTCGCGATCATTCATTCGTCCCTCGTCCTCCTTCCCGAACAAGCTCCACGAGTAACGGATCGTTAGTGTTGCGTGACGACTGAATATTTCCTGACTCTATAGTCCGCTCAGTTCCTCCGCTGTCGCTACTTGAGCGGACTTAGCGGCCGCCGGATGAGTGAGCAATTAATCACCGAGTAGAACGGGCGGATCAGCTCTATCGCTAATCGCGCCACTCGCCTCATCCCGACGTCCTCGTGCCACCGTGCCATTGTTCTCGAAGCCGCTTGTAATTCTAATCGCGGCGGGTATCGTCGCCGCGCGCGACATCCGTCGTCCTCGTCGAGCTCTCCTTCTCTCGCGCGGCGCGGCTTAATCCTGAGGCAATCCGCTCATGAGAGATCTATTTCCGATAACGCGTCTTTTTTTTTTTTTTCTNCTCCTTCGCGCGTCGCCGCTATTTCCGGGGGACGACTATTTCCCGCACTTACGCGAATCTCTCGCGGCTCGACGAGACTCCTCGAATCGTTCGAAGATACGACGCAACGAGCCAGATCTCGAGGAACTTGGAACTTTAGGTTGCGTTTTAAAATTGAAAATTCATAACGTATTTAGAACTGCTGCTGAACCAATTTAACGTTCGCGCCCCTTACTCTAGGGAAAATAGTACACCCACCTACAGGCGTTGGTGGTCCTAAATGACACTCAAATTGAGTGTTAACCAAATTGGAGGTTCATTTGAGAGTTAACACTCAATTTGATTGCCATTTCGGACCGCCTAGTTGTAATGGTGTATTTTTTCGTAAGGGACGCGAGCGTTGTGAAAGGTGAGACTCTTAGATACCAATAATGCAACATCAGCGGCAGCAAGCCGGAGCTTATCGAACCTCAAACTTACGTTACGTTAGATGACAGGAGAACCGGCGCGGCGGCGGTCTTACGTAACCGCTATTATCAACATCACCCTGCTATTGCGAAATGACTAAGCAGGCCTGCAATGGGATACTTAGCTCGCTCTCGCAATTTCCTTCTGTTAAAACCGCACGCGACGCGAGGGCATGCTTTGTATCGTTACATGTGGTCAGCAAAATGCTCCTGTATCTTGTCTCGATAAGCGAAACCGCAGGCGAGGCAGCGCTTCCGCGTAGCCAAGGGCACAACGCGTCAATTTTACGATAAGACTTATCGGGAGGCATGTATGGCGTAACGCGTATAGAATGTTTCGCTTTAAGCTTTGAAATCGAATATCCTTGTCGAAGATAGATTGATACAGGGAAAGGTACTTTGACTTTGAAAATATTGCACAATCAAATCACTGTTTCTTTTTCCAAATAAATGCTTTTACTTTCGTATTTAATATATTTTTCTTCCTCTAATCTCTATATAAGGATATCGCAGAATGATCGTTGAACACTCAAGGTGGCACATGTGCCGTACGCGTGCGGACTTTAGAGAATAAGCTTTGATCTGAAAACGACGAATTTTATATGATAAATCGTTTTATTTTAATAATTAATTCGTGTGCCTGCGTTTTGTACAGTATAATAATAATAATAATAATAATAATAATAGTAATAATAGTAGAGAAGTAGTAGTAGTAGCAATAGTAACAATAGAGGAGTAGTAGTTGTTTTATAATAGATAATAGTAGAGTAGCAGTAGCGGCCGTACAATTGACACAGTGCGGTAGTATGGTGATTTACTACGGAAGCAACATCTCCGTCGTTCGTCTCGCCCCTGCCTCGACGTTCGAATATCTCGAAGAGGAGCCCGACGCGCGACGCGCGACGATTTTCCCGGAAGTCGATGATGGAAGACGTCGTCGTTGTAGGCATATATTTCTACCGACTCGGCCACTGACTACGCTCGATCTCTTTCTTCGAAAAGTGTTAACGAGAGACTGTGCAATTTTTCATTTGTTGAAATTGAGATACCCTTTTTCTTAACGCCGATCCATGTACGCGCCAAAGCGAACCAGATTTATTCCTCCTCTTCCTCCTCCTCCTCCTCCTCCTCCTCTTCCTCCTCCTCCTCCTCCTCTTCCTCCTCCTCTTCTTCCTCCTCTTCCTCGCCTTCCTCCTTCACCTCCTCCTCCTCTTCCTCGTCGAACTGCGGTTCCTCGAGGTCGTCGTCGACGGCGGCCTTCACGTCTTCCTCGCCCTCCGGTGACTCGGGATCGCCAGCCTTCTTGCCCGGTCGCTCACCGAACCACTTAGGTAACTTCGCTGTTATCCACGGAAAGTGACGGATTAATTTTGCACAATTAGGAGAATTAGAAGAAGAACGCGGAATGCATTAATTGCTAAATATACCGGATTAGAATTCCACGATGCTAAATGATAACAAAAACCAGTGCGGAGGAACTTTCAACGGATATTCCAGATATTAATTAAAGCAAGAACGGCTTATCTCGCTTCGGAATAAATTTCGTGCTGATTTTCAGATAACCGTAATAATGTCAAGTCGATTGTCATAATTATTAAAGGAAGATGGGATTTCCCCCGAAACTTTCCCATCAGTACTTGTATTGCTCGCTATTTGTATTTCGACGTCTCGAGCAGCACCGGAAGTCTCTTTTAAGCCGACTCTCGTCAGCTCCGGTGCCAGCTCGAAGCCTCGAAAGCAAAGTTCAATACGTACTCTTCTGACGACCCATGAACTGTTGCTTCTGTTCGGCCCACTGCTTCTCCATAACCTCCTTCTGCTGTTCGGTCAGACCCTGAAACATCAACGGACAAAATGGCATGCTAGGGGCTACTCTCACACTCATCGGGACCTTTCGCCTGGGAACCCTCTCTATCCGTACTATTTCTTTCTCTGGGTCGTACAAATCTCCCCGTGGCGAAGTTAGGGCTGACAGTCACGATCGACAGAATTAACGTCACAAAGGTAATCTATTTTCACGATCGTATCGTCTTCCAGTCTTGGTTACGATCTTCGATGCTCGCTTCTGACATTCTGAAGAATGAATTCTCGGATTTCGCGCGGGAAATGAGGATAAATCAAACACCCACCCTCTTAACTGTCGGAGGGAAAAATACCGAGCAACTTGTCATACACTTTTGAAACGTAAAGTGACGTAAACAAATTTTTGCAGACGTCGACAGAGTTATTAACAGCGAGATTATTTTCGTGATTGGTGACTGCTGTCGCACCTCTCTCTCCTGGGCAGTGCACGTAAAAAAGGAAAAAAAAAAATCCACTATCGGTGTGTGGGCACAAATACCGTGCTTTCATGTACACCATCGAGACAACACGAACACAGGAATAACGTGGCTGGCAGTACCATTTAGTCAACCGTTTAGTCATCGAGAACAAGGAACAAGTACGAAAATTAGAAACACGGTCGTCCGTAAAATTGTGGAGATACAATCAGCAAGGCAAGCAAGGGGAGGATGATAGATACAGTGACAGAGATCACGGTTGAACTCACTTTTGGTGCGCTTCATAAATTGTTCAGTTTTCTGTTTCCACGTTTTCTCGTTGATCTCCGCTAAGAGCGTGTCATAGCCCTGTGATTCAATCGACAATATGCTCACTAATCGCTATCTTTACATGAGATATCAAGTTCATTTCTACCATGTCCGATGGTTTAATTGTATTATAACGACAACGAATTTCTACTTTTACATACGTGTATATGTAGTGTCTTCGTAATCTGATTATGGTAGAGTGTCGTTTGAATGTAAAAAAATTCACCCGTAATCGTGTCGCGAAGTGAGAGAATTCTGGATTTGACTTCGTATTCTGAGAGTGGCGAAGACTATCGAATGAAAATTTTTATGTATTGGAGAAGTTAGAAAGAGTATACTTACGCCTTCGAAAAGTTTCTTCTTGTCGTCGTAGGACCTGGTATCGACGCGACGTTCATACTTTGAGGCAACTTGGATTTTCGGCTGTGAGAAAAAAAAAACGGTTCGATTAATGACAGTTCTTCCTGTCTCTTCCTTCTTCTAAACAGATATGACAGACGTTACGTACGGGATATTTGCCAGTTAAAGCCTCGGGATCGAGACCCTTCTTCAAGGCTTTGTGCCTCAGTTGTTGTTTCTGACGTTCTTTCAGCTCTTTAAGCTACGATAAAAGGGCAATATCGATTTATCAATACGGCTAGAAAACAACACGGACTATAATTAAACTCGCGTCCGTACAATTTATTTCCCAAGAGGAAACGGTCAATATATATTTCTTTTTCTTTTTTTCCATTTTTTATGAGACCTACATAAAATTATTATACGCCCGTATAAATAATCTATTTTCGCAATCTTTTATTCATTAAAACTACCATTTTATATAATTAAATATTATGTAAAATCTTACGTAACAAACAAGAAATTTTTTAAATAATGACAATTTAAATTTTATTAGAAATGTGATAAGTTTATATTGTTTAAATAAGGCGAAATAATTTTTAGTATTCTCAGAATGGTATAAAACTGGTATTGTAAAAACTTACATCGTAATCCTGACGCTTTTGTCGCTCTTCCAAATCGTACTTTTCGGTTTCAAGTTTGACTATGGCCTCCCACAATTCGGTAGCCTTATTACGAAGCTTGTCAATGGCCAGACCTTCGATTTCCAAAGGCTTGATGCGAATGCTAAGGGAGATCTTCTTCTCCTCTTCGAGCTGCTCTTTCGTCTTATTACGCTCGAGTTGCGCCGATGTAAGATTACCCTAAATTCACATAAAAGCATTTCCAGGTAGAGAACCTAATTGCTACTGACAAGAGAGAGAGAGAGAGAGAGAGAGAGAGAGAGAGAGAGAAAGAGAGTACTCACCGCAAGAGCATCCTTCTTGGTGATGGTAAAGTTTGGACCCTTTGCTTTGCTCTGGTCTTTCATCGCTTGCATCATAGCCTGTCGCTTCTTTTCCGATTCCTCTAGGCGCCTAAAATAGTAGCAAGTAAATATAGAACAATGCCCAATACAGAGAAAATTTCCTAATGAGACATTTCCTCAGTTTTATGAAAAAAAAAAAATTGTTTTTAAATAAAAAATATAAAAATAGAGATCCTATTCTATTTCAAATAGTTAAGTAACTATCTGTTATCAATTTTATTACTGTATATGTGACAATAAAAAATCCGAACTGCACCCACATTTCCACAACAACACAATATACAGTCAAGTGCCGCTGACAATTAATGCCCCAGATCTTTGAGTGTCTGGCTACAAACGTGGTGTCGAGTTTTGTACACTAAAAGACTTGCTACATCCGATCTCGTAATATTATATTAGTGTCGCGCGGCGATTCGAAAATGGAGCAAATAGCGAATGTAAAATAAATTCGGAGAAACCACTACAGAGATCCTTGAAATGTTCCGAGAAGCTTATATAGTAACAGAGCCGCGAGAGCCGCACTCAATGTTTTGAGTGGCACTCACATTTTAAAAAAGGCTGAATGCAGCTGTAGGACAACGAAAGGCTTGGACGAAAAAAATTCGACGATTAGCACGAACAAGTTGTCTCGACATTTTTGGGAGTCATGCATTAGCACAACGTCCAAGTTTTTTATCGTCTTCAGCCCTTTTTGAGAACATGCCACTTAAAACATTTCGGTTTTTTATTACCATAAGCATTTTAAGGGTGGCAGGTTCCTCGAGTTTGTAACACAAAATTTCACCCTCGCTTTTCGCTCCATTTTCGCTAATCGTAGCAGGATATTAACTAACGTTACGAGATCACGTACAGTAAATGTTCTAGCGTACAAAATTCGACGCCACGTTGCAGTCTGACACTCAAAGGTCTAAAGCATCGACTTCCAGCGGCACTTGGCTGTACGCGGTGTTATCGCCGAAGGGCGTATATAGTTCGGTTTCCTCGTAATTGTCTCATATTATTATAAATTTACAAGCTTAATATCAATTAAACACCCGACAAAAACACAACAAATTAAACTATGTACAATTGACAATTCTTTCAATTTGAAATAATTTATCCTTTGATAAATGAAGAAAGATCAGTTAAGCTCGTGACAAAGTACGTATTGCGGACACGGATTGGATTTTGATTACAAACTGCGAAATGTTCATCGTTAATTGTTAATCAGATGAAAGTAACGTGAAAGATCTAAATTGTAAATCGCAAAATAGATGAGCTTTTATTTTTGAGTTCCGTGATACTCAATTCATGTCAATGAATATCGAAATTCGATCGCTTATTGTGACCGTCATTTGTGAACCTATATTTTTCGTTTAGGTTTACGCATATTTAATCATCATTAGAAGCAAAAGGCAAATACTCGATTTTTTTGTGAATTTGTATTGTGAAGACTCCCCATTCAATAATTCGCAATCCGGATCGCGATCTGCGTCCGCAATACGCAGTTTGTTACGAGCTTTAGAGTCGTCATATACACGTTAATATGTATAAAATATTTCCATCGCAAATAATGGTTCATATAACAAGAATGTTAAATTACTCAAGTCAACGATTGCGTTAACGATCGCAAAAAATGCAGTGCCGTATCAATAAATAAAATCATTAACGATTGTATTTTTTGCGCGCGTGCTCGTTAGTAGTGATATAAATAACGTGATACTCTTGCAATAGTTCTTATCATTCGCGATATAAATATTTCTAAACTGACAACTGGTCGTTCTTCATTCATCGACATTTCATGTCGGAGAATTTTCTTTCATTTTGTCCATTTAATTTTTATAATACAGAACAAAAGATTCAACT
This sequence comes from Solenopsis fugax, assembly GCA_003595255.1. Taxonomy (NCBI): domain Eukaryota; kingdom Metazoa; phylum Arthropoda; class Insecta; order Hymenoptera; family Formicidae; genus Solenopsis; species Solenopsis fugax. Next base: position 8,726 of record QKQZ01049858.1, read on the forward strand.
ATTTAGAAAAGAATAAATATTTTTTCTCTACACAAGATTTTTTAGACAAAATAATATTCCCTTTTTTTAGAATTCTGGAATTTAATATGAGACATTATGATTGTATAAACACTTACCTTCTCTTCTCTTCAATGTCACGTTGTTTCTTTTCCTCTGAAAAAATTTAAAGAACTTTATTGAAATTCCGTTTAGAGGAAGAAGCGGGGGCAGAAAAGGGTACAAGTGCATTTACCGATTTCACGTTGGCGACGTTCCTCCTCTTCCTTCTTCTTCTGGGCCAATCTCTTCTCTTCGTCCGCGCGAGTGACCTTGCGCTTGGCTTGCTTCTCCTAAAACGGTATATTTCTCAACGTTAAACAAAAGTATTAACGAGAAACTAACGAGTATATAAATAAGGACAGATCGTACCTTTAATCTCTTCAACTCCTCTTCCTCCTTGGCTCTCTGCTTTCGCCATTCCGCTATGTATTCTTTGAGCTGTTCGTCAAGGTCGCTTCTTTTCTGTTCTTGCCTCTGAATTTTTAACGACGGATTAGTCGTAACGCGTGTTTGATTGCGGTTCCCTTAACGATCGTGCGAGGACCCAACGTATCCCACCCACCCCATGCAGCAGCGCGATAGATAGATAGATAGATAGAACAGTATCGCCATACATTTCGCTTTTCCGTAAAAATTCTTTTTACTACGAACGGTGTTGCGGGGAATTTTGGGCACTTGCACGACGTTATTTACGAGCAGCAGCACTCACCTTCATAAACTCGGGATTCTCGCCAGATTCCCTGAAGGAGGCCGGAGTGAAAACAAAAGTAACTCTCTTTAAATCATGGCGGTTGAGCCCGCTCTCTGGAAGATCTCGCGAGATCCCCCAGAACTCCATACGCGATTCTCACGTCCATATCTCCACTACTTTATTACAACTCCATCCATTCTCTCCCGTAGTGCATATTATTCAATGTCGCTCGTCGCACGTATACACACACAGACAACACATGGGCGGAACAGACAGACAGATAGATGCATGGTCGGATAAACAGAAAGTCAGTGAGAGAAATAGAGCGGGACGAGAGAGAAAGAGAGAGAGAGAGAGGAGGAAGGCCTGAGGTGAGAAGAGAGAGAAGATAAAAGAAAAAGAGAAGAGGCAAATAGTAAGGCGACAATGTGCAAGCATATAGAAAGAAGACACCAAAGTGCGCATCGCATCAGCGAATCACGGGAGAAGGCATTAATGAGAGTAGCGAGGAATCCCATGACTGTCTTGGGTTATTCAGTCGTAAGGATCGTGATCGTAAGTGACCGTGGATTTGTGAGTGTTCAGAAGAGATATCGGAGGCAGGGGGACGATACCGATCGGGAGCGCATCGAGATACGCTCTCTGGCTCTGGGGAGAATGAAATTTTTACCATCGTAATTGAAATTGTTTTCAAAAATGGATGTTACGTAAGTTCGCTCGAGCTCTTCAGGACTTTCGAGCTGGAGGTCAATCTGTGGGAATTCACGGGGACGTACGGGAACTCGTGTCCCGAAGGATAAGTCGCTCGAAGAGAAGAAAGAGAATACCGCAATCGTTGTCGGATTTCGGGTTCCACGGGCTTTTCAAAGGGGTGCCAGTTTAGAATTTTTCACATATCGTTTTTCTTTTGTCTATAATTTACATCGTGATAATTGTCGGGATGTGTAAGAACCGCTTACTCATGGGATCTGCGGGCTTGGGGTGTTGCAATTATTGCTTGCGAGTCGATCAATTATGGCGCAAAGTCAATATATAAATTAATATGGGGGATCGGACAAAATAACGAGCCTTGAGATACAAGGACGTGTGACACATTACGCTTTGACGTAAACTCGAACAAGACGTGATTATGTACAACTCGTTAATTCGTTATTAATCAGAGAGACAAAACGTAAAACACGCGGGGGTGCGAAAGAGATTTTAAGTACGAGGGAAACATGGGGGGAGAGGGGGACCTCGAACACTGACAACGAGGCGATTAGACGTCACCAACTGAGGACTGAGATCCAGAGTGCATCGGTACTTGCGTAAACTACCATTGGATTTTTTTTACGTAAAATATAAAATGCGAAATATTAATATCAAGGTTGCAAATATGCTCCTGACTCGACATAATTCGTTATGCAATTTTATTCGGACGGTATAATAGATGGAGAAATATATTGGCGTAAATATGCGGCACTGCAGATGCTGCATTATGTATCGAACGGTTGGACCGTTAATAAGATCACGGCGCCGGGGCGTGGTACATTTTGAGCAGACGTCGGTCTTAGAATAAACTGTGTGTTACGTTATTGTGCATATATTTATGAGACGCCTGGCGGGCTCCCAAACGCGGCTCAAGTATCGTCGCGCGTTAGCGTTAGCGCGTTATGCAACCGCGCGATGGAATATTCACGAACGCCCTGCGATGTACCTTCGATAAATATATCCTATTATTATTCACCGTCGCGCTACACACAGGCCAACGATCGCGTTATTCGTCCCGTATCTGTAAACAAGATCCTCCTTGTAGACATAGATATAGATAGAAATTGGCAAATCTACAGAGCGCGCCGCAACCCGCCGCAACCCGCCGCAACCCGCCGCAACTCGACCGTAACGCGAAAGCCGGGCGGCTCCTCCTCTGCGATCTCATTCCTGCCGCGTGACGAAAAATCTCGAGGGTCTGGCGGCCGGTTTCGCCGACGTCAGTCAGGCTTCGATCCGTTAATTTCGTCATTTTCGTCCGCGCTCCCGCTTTCTGCGGAACGACCAGCGAAATTTCGATCCCGTCGTTTACTTAATCGCGTAATTTACGTTCAATCAAGCGGAAGACCGGCAAGCTGCGTTTATAAGCTCACCAAGGGACACGTTGCACGTGCCTCCTTGAGACGGAACTTATTAATATCCCAACCGGTCTTTCGCCCGATTTATCTCGCAAATCTCGTGTAAAAATATAATTTCTTCTTCTGCCTCGAGAAAATTAAAAAAAAAATAAATAAATAAAGATACTCCTTTAATCGAGTTTAATTGACGTCGGGAAAACCGACTGTGGACGGGGGAGGGGATGTGAGACAGCGGCCGAAGAGAACAAGGGAAGATATATTATTGACGTGTAAACACCTCGATTATTCAACTTACTTTTGGGACGCCCTACCCCTATAAAAAAAAGAAAGTACAGATTCATTAATAAGGTCGTGTGATTGGTCGTCGCTTACGTAGGACTGCACAAAGCTGCACGTAAATTATAACAAAATCGGTATCGCTCGTCTCCAACTTGCGCTTTCCTTTCTTTTCTTTTTTTTCTTTTTTTTTTTTCTTTTTCGTGCAAAATGAATCCGAACCGACCGCTCGATCACGCGGACGATGATTGATTTGCACGTTTATTGCAAAAACTTGGTCGTTCTCGACACTTATTGGCGAGCGAGTGATCGGTATGCATCGCTTGCTTTCAACAATTAAGCGGCTCGTCGTTACTTTCTCTTCAACGGGGATCTCGTAGCGCTTTTGCAAAAAAAATAAAAAAAAAATAAAAAAAAATAAAAAGAAACAGTTCGTTGCCCATTTGCTATAATGCGGGTATACAGAGGCTGATATATTAGGCGACAGATATTGTTGACAGACATGACGAGGACAAAGATGAGGCGTGGAGAAATAAAGTGCGGGGTGAAGTGTGTGTGAGTGTATTTTTGCAACTGCATCTCGAATGCAACCTGTATCGAAATGCTTTCGATGTTTCGATGATGCGTATTGTACGTCATGTGTGGTCTCACATACGTGAGATACGTATACATGTGTGCGTGTACGTCGTCTGTATATACATAGAAAAGCGCGATAGCATTGCTGTTTGTTTATCCTTATTTTTGATTTTATTTTGTTTAATCCATCGACGCAGAACAGCGGCACAAGACAGACGTTGAGAAGAACAGCGAATACACCGGCGGCAAAATGTATTTTTACTAAAGGTTGAAATATAGAAAACAGAGAGAGGCACAGGGGTGTGTGGATACATCAGCATCAATTCTCTTTGAGACAAATGTTAAACGAAAAAGAAGAACGTCACTGAAAAAACGTCCCTCTCGTGTATTGGCGCAAATAAAAACCGATAAATTCGGACAGAAGCGTTTTGCAGCGATGTTCTTCTCTTTCGTGTGTTACGATTCGACGAGAGAAGAAAAATAAAGAAAGAAAAAGACGAGGATAAAGAGAAAGAGAAGGAAAAGGAGAAACATAGATAGACATAGAGAGAGAGAGAGAGAGAGAGAGAGAGAGAAACAGAGAGAGTGAGAGCCAGCAAGTGTATCGCTACAAAAAAATTCTATGCAAAAATTAAACGACTGCGGCGGCACAACGCGTGTGAGATGATGAAAACAAAGTAAAGAGAGAATATAAAACAGAGAACGGACGAACAATTAAAGACTACACCGAGACAAGACAAGACAGCGATTAGACAGCGGGGAAGAAAAAAAATAAAAAGAAACGACACTGACGACAGCGCGTGAACGTACACCATTTATTGGCCGTGAACAAAAAGAGAGATAGAGAGAGACGTTCATATTTGTCGTGTGCAAAACTTACTCGGTCTTCTTCTCCGGCTGCCTTCGATTTTGACATTTTTTGTATCGTACCGCGCGGGTCGATTAGCCGATCGGTCGGTCGATGACGAGTGACGGTTGGTTTGATTGATTGGTTGATTGGTTGGTTGGTTGGTTGGTTGATTGGTTGGTTGGTTTTGTGTGTTGTATGTGGAGATACACACAGACAGAGAGAGAGAGACAGGGAGTGAATAAACAAAAAAAAGAAAGAAGAAGACGGAGTTCATAAATCATAATCGGAAAGAGAAATCTGGCGTGTTGCGCGGCGCGCGGCGCAAAAAAAGAGACTTCGGAAAGCGATTATTCTTCATCTACGCTCTTCTCGCTATCGATTCATCCGTTCATGCCTTCGTTGCGCGTTCGTTAGCTTTAATCTAACTTGACGTTCTAGTTTTACGAGAGAGGAGCAGCGACCGACGGATACAGAACGCACACCGACGCCGACGTTTCCAAGAAAGAGAGAACACAGCTCCGGTCTTGCTTCTCTCTCTCTCTTGGATCTCTATCGATTTTTCTCGACAAAATGCTGAATGGAAGACTTCATACCCCTTACAAATACACGCTCCTATCTTCGCCCAAAAACAAAAGGAAAGAGAAAATAAATCGGATTTTTAATGTTAGCTAATTTGGACCTTTCACTAAAAGCGATCAATCTCTCCGCGAACTATCGAGAAACTTTCTTCGCGGCTTTAATAATGAAAAGCAATATTTCCGCCGCGAGACGCGTCTTCGCAGTAGCTACACACAGGCGCTCGTTACAAGCCTCCGAAACTTACTTCCTGAAATGAGAAAACGAGACAATTCGTACGTTAGAGAGATACCGGGAACCGGTAATGGGGAAAACATTTAACGAAAGTGAACACTTACACTTCCTCGACTTCCTCCTCGCTGCTGCAAAAGAGAAAATGGAAAAAAGTCCAATTTAGTCAGGGTGGAAACAGTGTGGGCGATCGGGGCGATTTCAACGTGTAACAAACGGGGGAGGCAGGGGGAGTATTGCTCTTGAGAGTTAGGGGCTCAGGCTCTTTTCACGGGGTTGCTTAAAGCTCTCACTTTATTCTTCTCTCACGCAGATTGATTTTCGTCAATATACGCGAACTTAACTTTTTCGTAAAACTTTAAGCAAAATTTAACAACAAATTTGCAATCCAATTACAGTGATAAATGCCAGGTGATTGAATTCAAGTTTTTCTTCTCATTTTCTAGACTCTCACGAGTTTATCGAATTTCGATTCTCTTCTTTACTCTCCGCTCTGAAAGCGAATTTTCTCATAATACAACAAAATAGATAACTAAGAAAAACATTTTACACTTTGGAAAATTACTCTAAAAAGTTTAAAGCGGTAATGCGCGCAAGAGAGAAAAAGCATGTAAAATAAAAAAAAGGAATTATGCAAGCACGTATAAAAATTTCATCGAAGTAACAATTAGGAGTTGACTCAAGTATTCCGAGTTTCGCTCCGAGTGCTTATTAAGGGGCTCGTGCGTGGGTGCGATTGGGACGTGACGCACGCAGGGGCGGGCATCGAGACGGGCAAAGTTAGACAAATGTGAAACATCGGATAAACGACGAGGCCACAGATCACGGGCGCTTGTTCAACCTTACGTGGGCGATATTTAAGCTTCGCTCGGATTTTCGGTTCGTGAACGAAATTCGTGATCAACGAGCGTGCCACGAATCTGCCTACCGCCACCGCCTCGACTTCGCCTTCGACTTCGTGTATCCGGTTTCTCGAGTCTCTGGAAATCACTGGCGCATATCTCGACACCTCTCTCTCGCACAAAGACCTACTCGTCATCTCGGAGGGCGGCGATATCGCGTGTTTTACAGGTCGTTTATTTTGATAATTATTTGCAAATCTCCTGTCTGAAGATTGAAAGAAAAACAGGGGGAGGCAGGGGGGAGGGCAAGGGGTAGTCTTTCCCGTCGGAATTTGCATCGTTCTAAAATTGGAATTGCATCAGTTTCGAAATAAGCGATTGAGAACTGCGAACGCGCGCGAGCAACGGATGACAATTTATATTGATCTCGGTGTTCGGCTTGAGAGTAACGATCAGTGGGCTACTTACGAGTATTGTTCCTCGTCGTCAGACATGTTGGCGGCTGTTTAAAGCGCTGCAACACAAAAACGAGACGTTGATTACCAGAGATTGAAGATTTTGCGAAGTCAACGGCAAGAGAGAGAGAGAGAGAGAGAGAGAGAGAGAGAGATTTTTAAATAATAGAGCAAACTAAACAAACGATATGCTTTCACGTTAAATATCGCTAATTATAGATCACACTGTTCGATGAAAATTGCGGCACACTGATCCTCGCGAGAAAACGATTGCATAATTTGGATTGGGTACGAAGTGCAGGCGCAACACTTGTGACATCTTTGAGTAAAATCGTTGAAAGGCGAAACCTCCGTGACGTTTAACAGGCTGTCACTCAACTATGCGTGTAACTCGGAATCGGTATCGGCTCTTCGACGACGGACACGTCACGCTCGATTCCGCGTAAACGATCTCGATCAGATCACTTTCGCCAACGGCGCGATAAATTTGAAAGATAAACGTGCGAAGATCGAGAGAGGAGGGATGGAAAATTGGAAACCTCACCGATTACAGGTCGTGTCGGAAGAAGAAGAAGAAGAAGAAGAAGAAGTCGGAAGGATCAGACGAGGAAGCATCGGAGAGAGGAGGGGGAAGGAGGAAGGGATACGAGGGACGCGGATGTACAAAAATGCTCGCGCTTGGCCGAACCTTGCGTGGAAAAAGGGGTATCCGGAGGAAAGCCGAAGCTGAATGGGGGCCGGACAGCGCGCACCCGACGTTCCCGAAGTAATCCGATACTTGGAGGCGAGAAAGAGAAAATGCCAGTTTGCTAACCCTGGCCGCAAGCTCCGGCGCGTCGCGCACAAGCTCTATAAGGAGCCCGCGTCCCCTTCTCTACCACGTCGCTCTAATTTTAGGCGGTACAACACGCTCGTACCCCTCGTTCCGCTCTCCTTTCCTTGCCGTTTCTTTTACCCGCGGACGGAGAACGTCGAAAGCGCGACGGCAGCTCCGTCGTGCTCCGTAACACTAGACGACGATCGGGACGCGAAATACCTCGCGCCTCGTCGCCGCGGAACACATATCCGCGGAATATTTCCGTAACGCGATCTGCAATCGATCATTTTTTTTACAATTTAATCACAATTCGTCACTGTCTTAATTTACTATTATTTCAAGTCACATTACAAAAGTGTCTTTTACTTCACAAGCCATCGGGATATCACAATTTATATTTTATAATTCTATGAGATTCTAGCCGCTCTATTTTTCACAGACTTTTCACTCGCGGAAAAAGAGAAAATACCGTAACACAAAGAAAATGAAAAGAAAAAAAAAACGCGCAAAAAGATAAAAGGCAAAGAGAAAAAGGCGAGAGACTGGAAACGGGGGATCGTTTTTTGGATCTCGCACGAGGAATTCGCGGATGAAGTTTTACGAGAGTCATTAATCTACGCCATAAAGATACCGCGCAAAATAATACCCGCACCACGCGATCTTACATCAATCAATTTTTCCACGTGATCGTTCACTTGCACGCCCGCCACACCGAGGGTCGAAAATTTTCCACTGATGGTAGGCGGGCGACGAGTAGATAGAGTCGCGCTTCGCGCCGACCCGGCTACGAGTTCACGAGATTTTCACTGGCTGAGCTTTCGCGCGAGCACGCGGAAGAGTATCGCTCACACTTTTCGTTCTGCAAAAGTCTCTAGCATTAAAAAAGAAGATATTTTGATTTCACGTGGTCTATACTGATCCTCGGAACTTGGCCAACCGAATACCCTCGTTCGCTGCGAGAGCAGTCGCGGCGACTTCTCTGGAGGACTTCCGCCGGAGATTTCTCTCGAGTTAATTACTTCGTATCGTATCGTACCACGTCGCTTTCACGTTCACAAGTCACACGCGCGGGAAGGACACAATTCCATCACAAACGTTCTCCGGAAGGCTAACGAGGGCTGACGAGAGAGAAGGTGAGAAGGTGAGAAGGTGCACCGCAGAGAAGAAGAATAAAAAAATAAATAAAGAGAGAGTAAGAGAAAATGGAAATTATCGAGTATGTAATGAATAATGTTCAACTTACACTCGGGGTGGTGTCAATGCGTGTGGACGAGTGCGCGCGCGTATGTATGCGTGCGCGAGCGTGTGTACGTGGACGTATGTGCCGCGTGTAGATGGTTATCACGGGGGTGGCTCAGCCGGGTGATATCGCGAGGGGGAGAGAGAGAGAGAGAGAAAGAGAGAGCGCGAGAGAGACGGGTTTCCGCGCTCTCCGCAGGGGGACGAGAGAGAAAGAGAGACACGCACACGCACAGGAGGAGCTTATCCCGGTGGAATGTGGAGTCCGCGACAGCCTGAGCCGCTCTGAGGTCCGCGAAGTTGTCGCGGCTGGACATCAGCGGGGCTCCGGGCGTCGTGCCCGCTCCGCTTTAGAGCCTCTCCTTTCTTCCCTTGCACTCTTCTTTCTCTCTCTCTCTCTTTCTCTATGTTTTTCTAATAATAGAGCGGTGATCCGCGTACGCGGACCACTGGGAGTGATACGATCCTGGTTGATACTATTTTCGCCAGCGAGTCGCACGCCGCGCTTCCAACTCCTCCTGCGGCGGCGACTCCGCTCTTCCGCCGGACGATTGCTCCAAAAGTAGGCCTGTTACGATGTCACGCCCCCACCTTCGGATAGCCGTTGACAATGGTGAACCGGCTGGCCCGATAACCGGGGAGAAACCGCTCCTAAACTACTAAAAATCTTTGTCTTTCAAACTGCACAATATGATGCTACATCAAAAATCAGCGTTTCGTTAACTTTTCTCCTGAAAAAGGCATAAAATAGATATCCGAGTATTTATCTTAACTTTATGTTGGTGCACGTTCGCTTCCCAAGCAAAACAAGTCACGAAAACATCAAAATTAGAGTTTAAAATGAATAAGTGATCGAAAAGTCACTTTTAATAATCATTTTGGAGCTATGATGACTTTTGTTCTGCTTGCCTGTTCAATCAAGTTTCTTAAACTTATTAAGAAATATATTCTGATGCGATTGTCTTCCGATATTTTTAGCACATCTAAGAGTACGCGGAATTTTCCTGAATTTAAACAAATTAAATCGATTTACATTATAACAATTGTATTTACATAAAAAAAGATTGAAGTAATGTGTTACATACTGTCACAATCACTCTCTACAAGTGTTAAAAAATATCAATTATGCTGTCGATACACGCGCTTCGCGACTCATATTCGTCGCGAAGGAAAAAGTGCGTCGCGACAGCAATCGTTGGGGAAATTGGGGCAGGGTCTGAGCGACAAAATAGGAGTCGCGATAAACGAACGTGAGCTGTTTTTCTGAGACCTTGATGAAGGGTGCGGTTGAGAAGGGGATGTTTAGTGTCGCTTAAATCGCGGAAGGAAGGTTTTCTTATCAGTAACCGGCGTTATCATTGACATTGAAAGCTTAAACTCGGTACTGTGTCGAATCGCGAGGTGCCTCCTTATATGGAGAGAGGCAGCATGTGGGAGATCGCGATGATGCGGTATAAAGTTGCCGGCGAACGCGAATACAATCTTGCGGTGTGTCGCTCCGAGACCATCTCTCGAAAATTTTACGCGAAATCGTCCGCGCGATTTACGACGGGAGATAGAACACCACGCGCTTGTCCGATTCGACAATCATTGCCCGACTTACATCAAACATTCTGTAGATTTTTTTTACAACGGCCTTTGCGGCGTTAAAACAGTGAGAGCAGAGTAATAAAAATTACCTAGGTAAGATGCGTTATCAAGTCTTTGAATAATTTTGTTCCGCATGTTTTATTACTAGAATAATAAATAAAAAGATAGGAATAAAAAGAAATCACATAAAGTCATAAACATCCAAGTAAAGATTATTTATCTTTTCGGCTTTAAAATTTTAGGTACAATCGGTCGTTTAAACGGTCTATCCTTTCCTCCAAATCTCAATTGCCCTGATTCTTTTTTACCACCAAAACCACCACCTGAAAAAATTAGATATTTAAAATTTTTCAATATTTGTCTGTGAAGATTGTACACATCCAATTAGTGATTATATACCCAGTCTCCTCGGCTTCCATCCCTTCAAAGTACGACCGCATTCATAATCGACAAATATTTTGTATCCCTTTAATATGGCGTCGATAGTTCGTCTCAATGCTCTTCTAGCTTCGTCTTCGCTTTTCATTTCCACAAAACCGTACCCTTGAGAAAGTCCGGTCACCACGTCCACTATCACCTTCGCCGAAATGACCTCTCCATATTTGCTAAAAAGCTAAACAACAATTTAAAGTTTAGCAATTTTATTATATAAAGTATACAATAAAATTTCTAAACATATTGTTTTTTTTTTTTTAATAATGTTACCTCTTTCAGATCATAATTAGTGACTTTGGGACCAAGCCTAGCTACAAATAGCGTTCTTTCTGGCTTAGATTCTAAATTGTGGGGTGGCTCATAGTGCATCAGCTGTGCTCTGCTGACAGCCTTATCGTGAGGTTGCGTATCTGTCCCATCAATACTACCTACTTTTAGAGGATCGTATTCTTTGGCATAAGGGCTCCAATTTTGCAAATTATCATCCTAAGACATAAAAATTTAATCACATTACTGTTTCTATTCACAACAAATTCCTAAATTACTATCACTTAATACTCTTAACATTAAATAATTATTAATATATATAATTAATATATATAATATAAATTGCTATTAAATAATATTTAATTATTAATAGGCAATAGGCATATTGAGATACTACAGTTTTATATCACATAACCTAGAAATGTCATTTGCGTTAACATAATCTTGTGCATGTGCATGCAGTTTAACAATTATTTCAATATTTCTTTGATGAAGAGAAACACTCACCATGTTATATATTTATAACACCAAAAGCGCATTCAAACATTTAATAAATAGATCACGTATTTGCGGTACAAAAAGTAAACAAAAGCAAAATAAACTTGAAACGCCAACTATGCCTATAAATGCGAACATGAAACTACACAATCATAAGTTTTCTCACTCGGTAATGTAGTTTTGGTTTTGATCTATGCTGTTTCTGCGAAATATGAAGATGTGTTTCGACCATTTCAACAATGTATAACTTTCAAATATCAGACAAACAAATCAATTTAGAAATATAAAGTCAATGTTGAGAATAGAAAAACATTCATGGAATATCAGAATATTAGATAGTAACGATTTAAAAAGTTAAAAATAAAATAATAAAGTTAAAAAGTTAATAACTTTTAACTTGACTTAGTTAATTCCAAGTGATTTAATTTTTAATGTTAACTAGTTATTTTTGAAACATAAACTTTAATTTATTAACTTTTTTCTAAGTTAAAAATTTATTTATGCAAAAGAAAAAAATTATACAAGAAAAAATGATACGAGGCAAACGAGACGAATCTTGAACATACAACATATATCTAGAAAACGGGTGGAGGTATAACTAAATATGCAGAGCATAACTAAATATGACTCACGCAATTCGAAACGGATTGTATTCTTCTTCGTGGGAAGCTTAAATTGTTCGATTCCTTTCTTCTCTAATATTTTTTTATCTTCAATTGCGAAAGAGATACGACCCGTTTACGTGACTTTTGCAATCTCGTTCATTTCGTATAGGTCACTGAAGAATTTGTTTAAAAATAAAAAAAAAAAATATATATATATATATATATATATATGCGTGCATTTTGCATAATATAGTGTTTCTAAAATATATACAACACAGTACACATGTAACGTATACATACATAATATATACGAGGATAATGTTTCAAACAAATTCAAATTGCATCCACGTAACAGCCTGCGGGGAAAAGAAAAATTGTCAGTTTCATTGAATTTCAATCAATAGAGTATTCGCATGGTTGCAATTTGCTTTGCTGGCAAATTATCCGCCTAACTACGCAAAACAGTCGGATGTTTTTCACACAAAAGTCGTTTCGAATGACAATAGGGAATATGACCTCGTTTTCAACCACAATCGAGTGATTACGCCGGAATTGCGCGCCTGTTGTTTCATTTTGAATAAACGTTATCTCTCTTTTGTCCATTATTATATTTGTTACGGATTCTGCACCCAAAATCCGATGTACGCATTAAACGAACAGTTGTAGGGGAGATCGGGGTCGGTTATCACACAATTTTTGATTAGTGATTTTAAAAGAAAATGGATAAAAATACATAGTACACCTATATCCCTTAGTATTAAAACAAATATTACCCTTGAATATATCGTATAAATAAATTATTTAATTTTAAACAAAGCTGTGAAAATATGACAATTAGCCCCATATTCGGAGTTGATCATCACACATGGAATCTTCTTGCAGTAACGATGATAATTGATCATAGTTATGCAAGAAACGTCCAACCCACAAGGTCATTTCGAGAAAAATGCAAATAATATTTGATGTGATTTAAAAATGTAAATAACTATTTTTTACTAATTTTATGTACATATTAGGCTTGGATCTTTTTTGTTTAATGTAGAAAAATGTACGAACTAGCCACTGATTACAATAATTAAAAAATCATAATTTTGTGGATTGGACGTATGGACAATTCATATCAAATTCTAAAGAGGCTTGTTTGATAGATAAATTATATATTTTCACTAATCTAACAGCTTTCAAAATAATATCAGGAGTTTTATTCATCTTCTCTTTTTGTTTCATCTTTCTCTATTCATCTTTCTTTTTTATTTTCGCATCATAGTTTCTATGAAAAATAAATATAAATAAATTCTTCCCTATCACAAAAATGATGCAGGGTATACGCAAAAAATATCGCACAAACGATAAATGTTTATTTCGCATAACACCATCAGGTCTGAATGATGCTACCGATCTACTAGATCAGATCAAAGTCTAGACGCGCGCCCATCCGTTTCAATGCCAAGATAGTGTTAACGGCCTTAACCCAGCGCTTCTTAATGACATAGCGTTTCAATCGGTGCTTCTGTATCGGGTTCTCCAGAGCGGCTTCCAGCCAACGGTGCTCTATAAGCTTTCCCGCAGACGGTCTTTGCCTACAGCAAGAAGACTAATCAGTTCCTTAATCTATTCGAGATCTGTGAAAGGTGTGTGGGTGAAACAAGCGGAAACCTTCTTGTCCTGTAGTGTATTGTGATTTATATTAGATATAAAATATGAACAGTGTCTATTTAACAAGAAACATGTGCGTGAATGTATATATTATCTCAACCAGCTCTCCTGCAAATTTCGTGCAACATACTCGGTAAAAAAATTTAAACTTAATCTATTGTGTCTCTCATAGTTAATATGGCTATAATACACACGAAAATATGTCCGAATAATGCCATTTGAATAGCAGTATATATATTAAATATAAGAGTTTCTCCTGGAACGCTTAAAAATTGTTTGCGGAAAAAGATTTCTCGAAATCGGAACGCGAATAAGTGCGCCATTCTTGTTAAAAGCGTCACGATAAATTTATTAGTTTGCAAGGGATCAAATTGTATCAAAATGATAGGCGTCTTGATGACAATTAATGTTGTATTAATGCATATAAAAATATTGATTTGAGGGTGTGCCGATGGTACACAGCTCTCGAGAATTTTGCTTAGAGAGTATAAGGTATGATCGTAGACTTTATTAGTAATTCATAAGCTTTTTTGTCGCACGCAGAATTTTCATTTACGTAAAGCCACCATCTCCATTATTCATATTTAACTCTCCGCGTAAAAATATCAGTCAGAATTGTATCTATTTCAAGTTTAATAACAGAGGATTTTATAATCTTACATTTTCGTGACGTTTTATGTACAAATTATTTTAGAAAATGTCATAAAACTACAATTCTGTCTTGTTTTCGATTGTAAAAACAAATCTGCAAAAACGAATGTGAATCTGAAATTCAGACGATCGCCGATAAACTTAAACAGACGTTAAGATATCTAAAAGTTATTAATTCTTTATTACTTATTCTTCTGAACATATTTAAAAAACCTTTCTGCATTTTTTCGTATTTAAAAATTTTAATTCCTCTATATTAAAAAAATTCAATTCTTTTAATAAGGAATAAGAACGCACATATTCATCGCTCGTGTTCCCAAGAAATAAATTAATTAAAATGGGTTGTGAAAGAGATTGTACATTGAAAAAAAGTTTTTTATGTTCAAGTAAATATATTTATTTTAAAATCATTTCCTTGATTTAAATAAATATTAGCTAGTATAAAATAATTTATTTTTAAACTTAAGGAATATTTTGTTAATCGAGAAAAAAATGATGTTAAAATAAATATATTTACTTAAACATAAAAAATTGTGTTTTTAGGGTATGATTAAAAAATCAATTCTTTCTCGACTTTAAAGATCAAGGATTCACAGATTTCATAGATTAATCTTTGCAATTTATCTGTCAAATATATTATTGCCTCAGGCGTTTGACGTTTATTTCATTTTGGACGTCAAACCGTTCGAAAATAAAGTTTACGATCGGAAAAAAAAAAAGAAAGATCGTTAACGTCGCGTATTTTCCTGATCTGTTTACAACGACTCATACAACGACGCAAATGCGCATCCTGGAAACGCGGGACAAGCGTATCGTTCAACGATATATCGACGGCGGCGTGGATGATGCGACTTTGGGCGACTTCGCTTCCTTTTGCTTCGACTGGAAGTACTCCGCCAACGAATTCATCGTCTTCCTAGCGATCGTGTCGGCTGCGCACCAGTCCAAGCTTATGGACTTCCTGCCGGCGCCG
>QKQZ01049859.1:0-21669 GCA_003595255.1 Solenopsis fugax
GATTGGCTGTCATCGGATGGCCAATGGCGGCGGATGGGTGCATGCTACTCATGCCGCTCATCCCGCCGATTCCGTAGGTACGTTGCATCAGGCTGGATTCTAGGCCACCGAACAGATAGCCGTTGGTCGAGCCCATCGGCACCGGGTAATGACCGGGTATGATGTTAGGGTAAGAGTTACCAGGGTGGCCGTGGTTCATGCTTGGGGTGTAGTTACTGGACGCGAGATTCTCCACCGTGTAGGACTTGCTGTGCTGCTGTTGTTGTTGCTGTTGTTGTTGTTGCTGCTGCTGTTGATGTTGCTGCTGCTGTTGTTGCTGTTGTTGAGTCTCCTGATGATGGCGGGTATTCATAGCGTATAAACCTCCGTAGCCCGCGTCAGTGGGAGAGTGGTGCAGCGGGGAGGGATAGATTCCGCCACCGGGTGGTAATGGTGGGCTGTAATTGGTCATCCCAGCTGGTCCAGCCGGCATGCCGCCGAAACCAGACATATAGGACTGATGATGGGCGTCCATCTTCTCCGCGAGGCTATCGTCGCCCGACATACCCGGATGCGAATGCTGGAGACGTTGATTGCCGCCATCGGCTATGCTCGGGATCTGGTCTACCAGTGATTCCAAGTCGCTCAGGCTCTTAGACGCCACGTCCTGGCCGGAGTTCCTCTTGATGCCGTACTGCTCGTGCGGATTGTGCGGCGACATGGATGCGTGGGTGGGCGTATGCGGATGCGGCGGCGTTGGATGCGAGTGATGGGAGTGCTCCTCGGTCTGGCTAAGAGGCGTCGGTGTCGTCTGATGCGGATGCGGATTATGCGCGTCCGGCGGCTGCTCGTGGTAGCCCATGTAGTTGGCGTAGCTGTTGTGGGACGGCGTGCCAGGGCTGCCGTGGTGACCCGTCGTGTCGGGCCCTCCGGCCGGATTGTACTGACGATGGTCATTGCCCATGCTCTGTTGCGACATGCTAGTGGGCGGCTCGAAGTCCGGATGCTCAACGCTGGGCGACGTCAAGGGCGACGGCTCGAGATTGTTCTCCGACGAGATCGCGGTATTGATTTCCGACGACAGATCCGAGTGAAACGACAGCGACATGGACTTAGGACTCTGGCTATAGTGTTGCAGATGCACTGGGCTCTGCTTCGCGCTCATGTTGTACGGGCTATTGTCATTCATGCCCGGGCCGAAAAATCCGTCATTCATTGGTTGCGGATACGGCGCCATATGCGGGAACGTTTTCGGCGGTGACATTATCGGTGGTGAGAAGCAATTCGGTACATTACCGTAACCATCGTTCAAATGACCCATCGTTTGGTGCTGCTGCTGCTGTTGTTGCTCTCTCTCGCGATTGTCCCGCTCCATTTGCTTCTGCTGTTGATGGATCTTTTTCGGACGACCGCGGCGCTTCTTAATGACCTCGCCGTTCGCGTCCAACTTCTCGGGATCTGGCGGCGGCTGATCCTCCGGATTCTTGATCTTCTTCGGTCTGCCGCGTTTTTTCTTGCCTGGTATCATGCCCGTCTCCTGCTTAATTCCCATGCCGTTGATCTCCGTGATTCGGCCGTCACCGTCGGGCAAATCGTCGGTAAACACTGGCTTCTTGTCCTCGATCGCCTCGTGTTCCTTTTTCTTGAGCTTCGAATCGGCGAAAACGATGTCTGACTCGTCCAAATGCGTGATCGTACCGTTCAGGTAGTCGCGGAACTTCTTCAGAGCAGCGTAATATGGCACCTTGTCAGCAGCACGTGGCAATTGCGCACACCTCGCGCTGCTCGAGGGCATAACCCACATATACTGCAAAACGATAATATTGAGAAGTCAAAATTTTGTCTGTTTTGCCCATAGATGATTAGAGTTAGCACACGGAAAAGCAGTAAAACTACCAAGTAAATCACAGAAGTACAGTAAAATATGAAAGTTAAGTCAGAGCCAGAAATCAGCTCGATCATTTTTAAATGGTGGTTTCAGGGAAAATTGGCGTGAAATTTAATTTCTAGTCAGCGATGCAATATGATATATTATTCAAGATATTGTTCATTTTTCATAGCATTAATATTTATTTTTATTAATATCTAAAAATTTCTTTTTTGAAGTAACAATACAATCAATATTTCTCGCGATTGTGACTTGAGATTCGATTCTCGATTTGTTTACTGCATCAAAATCGATTTTTCAATTTCGCGTTAACTCGGAACATGAAAAAAACAATACAGCAACTGTTTTACCGTGTTTGTTCCGTCGACGAGGTTGGGCTGTCTTCCGAATCCAAATTCCTTTTTTCCCGAGAATACTTCGTATATAAGTTTGCCGTTGAATACTGCAATTTTTGGCTTATACTTCCGTAATTTCTCGAGCAGAATGTGACTACCTGTAAAACCAAAACAATGACTGTTTATGCAATGCTCGATATTTTCTTCTTTATTTTTTATGTTAATATCATAAATAAATACACATTTTGATATAATATTAATGATTTAGTCACATCGTATGAGGAATAATTAAACCTAAATAAAATTTATTCTTTTTCTTTTTTCTATCTTTCTCTAATATATTTTAAAGATTAATAAAAACAGATTCCAAATTAAATTTTGTACACGGATTGCCGATAAGATCATTAACGCTTGCCTATAATTACTCTAACTTATAAATATAGACATTATTGCATAAAGTCATTGATTACGCTTGTCGCTCTTTTTTTTCCTCGCGTTCATTCGTGGGTGCTATTTACGTCGTGCGAACCATTCTATGTATTTTCGTAAAAGAGAGGGATTATCGTCGAGCACACGATAAAAAGGAGCTTGATAACAATAACAATAATTGAAGATAGATTCTGTATTACAAGGGATGTAATAATCGCGAATAATGTAAAATGAAAGAAAACGATTTCCGCATGGTAATCGACATAAGTATAGACATGAGTCGAATTATCTCAATTACAGGAGTTAAGATCTCGTTCACTGGAATCATGCAAATTACTCAAAATTTCATCTAGTCCAAAAATTGCCATAAGATCTGCTCTTTACGGCTAAACTTGTATGTACTTGTGTTTAAAATGAAAGAAATGTATATTTAAAGTTTGACGAAAAAGCAATGCTGGAGAAAATAGTTAAAATAAAAATAGTAACAGAAATGTTTCTTTAAAGGATGTATCGATAAAAAATATCATTTGAAACAAGCATTTTGTGTATAATATAAAAAAATATAAAAAATAAATAGTATTTGAAATATTCATTTTACATATTGATATGTCACAGATAAATAAGTATTCACTATTTTTTATTGTTTATTTACTATTTTTATTTCTTAAGAGTACAAAATGGAAAATAACAAATACAAAACAAGCTCGTTATATGCAAAGTAATAAATAAAGAGATAAACGACCAAATAAGCGAGCACAAGATGTTTATTTATTTAAATTATTTTGTTATCAATTTAAATTAAATCAAATATGTTTTGGCTTTACTTAAAATCCTCTTTAAAACAGAAAATATTAAGACCAAAAATAATTCATATTATGGATATATAGATGTAATTTATTTTTCTCACCAAGTGTAAGTAAACAAATAACAAATAACAATTGAATTTATTTTAAAACATGTTCATAAAAATTCAGTTACATTTATTCATGAGAAATTAGATGTTTTGTTTTATTTTAGAATTCTCTAATCTGTATTTTCAAGAAATAGAATAAAAATAGAAAACAATCATTTATCCATGACATATTGAAGTGTAAAATAAATGCTTACTTCAATGTATATATAAATGTTAAACATTATTTGCTCCTTTTATATTTACTATACAAAAAAAGTTTTTAAATACCATTTTTTATTGATACACCAATTAAATAAATATTTCCATTGAATCTGTTTCAAATTTTCCCCAGCACTGGGGCGAAAGCGAGACAGATAGTTTCAAAACAGTCCAGTGCAGCGACGAAGAACAGACCTATTCAAATCATTTTTGGCACTCCGATCACGCGGTCACGTCTCTATCATTCGTGGCCCTTGTCGTATCTTTCAAGCGATTAATGCGATACGCGTGATAACCTTACACGCGCTGCTCGCGACCGACTTGCAACCTCAATCGGCACGAGTAAAACGTCCGCTTTTATACTTCCGCATTCGTTAATTTATCGGTCGCCTTATTTCAGTGGAACACTTTCGATGCTCCGGTTAATACGGCCAAACGCGCTTCCCACGGCGGAAAGGGAGAGACGGCAATTTTTAGTAGCCCATTGGCCATTAATTGTTACTCGTTCCTAATAAATAATACGAACGCGCCTTTTTGGAACAAAATTTTAAAGCGGATCAAATATCGTTGCCACCGAGCCGTAAGGAAAAGGGCGCGAAAAACAGGTTTAGAGGGAACGCGTTTTACTCCGAAATCGAGGCGTTTGTAGTTTTCCTCTTTGTCTCGCAAAGAATTGGGAATTGTCGATCGCTTTCGTTTCAGTAATCCAGCCACTTGGCATTTTCATATTCTCTGTAGAAACCGACATCGAAATCGGAGCACAGCGCTCCTTTATTAATAATTAAAAATGTGCGACATTAAAATTATGCATCGCTATTATCTTCCTTAAGAATCGTAGTGATCGCAATTTTATTTTCATCTTACACTGAGAAAGAAAGATACTTAAAAATTGATTGTGAAATATAAATTTATTTCATTGAAATAAATCTTTATTTAAATATGGCGAAATAAAATGTTATCTTTAGCAAATAAATCAATTAATAAGAAAAATGAATTATATTTTACTGAGAAATAAGAAATATTTCGTCATCATAGTTAAATTATTTTACAACCGATAAAATATTAAGAAAACGTTACAAATAACATTTGCTTGCTGCTATTTCGACTTTTTTTCTGCGTATCTCTTGAATTATGACAATTTTGAATCATGTTTCATTTATGTTGTAAACATTTCAAACATGTAATTTTACGAAATAGAAAATTATATTGGTTTTTGGGCATCAGTCAAACTACTTATGTAGCATAAAAAGAATTGCATAAAATATTTTAAAACATTTTAAATGTTAAATAATTATAGTGATTAATGTAAGACTCGAAGTCATTAAGTTAAATTAAAGGAATTGAATGTTAAATAAATAACTATTTATAAACATACAAATGTTTATTTAACAATATGAAAAAAATAGCACGCATAAAAATTTGTAAATAAAAACTCGTGTATATAACAATTTTAAATTTATATATTTTCTTTGTTCTGCACTATTAAATACAATGGTTCTAAATAAAATTTTCACAAAGTAATAAAGAGAAACAAATTCCAAACAGATAAATTAAATCGTGTCTAGTGTTAAAAATAAGCATTCAATAATTGGAACCAAATGTGTATTCATAACATTTAAATCATGTGAGCTAAAGATAATTTTTATTTTGTAATGTTTATCTATAAATACTTAATATTTGATTACAAGTTTTGAACTCCGTTTGCGATTTTAAATAGCAATGGAATTTTTTATAAAATTGTACGCGACTTACGATTGAAAGTTCAATTTCGTATCACGCTGCGATTCGAGAGGAAGAAATCACGATGCCGATAAATCACACGTCTCTTCTAGTAATAGGCGAGTTAAAAATTCGGAGTAGGGCGACATTTTCGAATGGAGGGGTCTACACCGCTTTCGGCAGGGGCGATGCGCGTGTTGCGATATGCCTTAGGAGCATGCGTTCGATAAAGTTGGCAGTACTGCCGCTTCCCGCGTCGCGTACACGCATGGCCGCTATGTCCGAGCGATCGGTCCGTTGAAAAACGCCGGAGTTTCGGAGTTTAACGTCGGAATGGAGGAAGTGGGAATCGGCACCTCGTACGGGAACGATGAGTGCGTCGACTCGGTGGATTGGGCCACGACGTTCAGCGAAGAGGGGCGACTCCCACGGAGCGGAGATGCCGTGGACGAGGATCGCGAGGAACACGGTGAGAGAGCACCCTTCGATCACGATCCACGCGAGGAGCTTTCCTCTTTTCGGCGTTGCACGCGCCTAACGACGCCGCTTGCGATAAATGGCGCCGGCAGAACGCCGCTTCGATAAGATATATCATTCCGATAATGCTGGCGGCTTGATCTTGGTAAAAGTATCGGCGTCCTCTCTCTCTCTCTCTCTCTCTCTCTTTCTTTCTTTCTCTCCCTTTCTCTCTCTCGCTCGGGAAGACCGGAGCATTAGGCCATTTCGGCGAGGAGACGTTGCCGGCGTTGCCGTTTCGCTGGATTACCGGCGGAAAATCGGAAAATCTTTCTTACCACGCGGCACACGGCTAAAGTAATTAGAGATACCCCCGGAAAGAAACAGGTTGGGAGCCGCTCGCGCGGGCTCGCGTCCTAACCTGTTGATGCAACCGGCTCTTATCTCATTAGCAGCGTTGCTATGTTTATTTTTATCTGCACCGTATCCGCACTTTCCTGCCGTCTCGCGCCTTTTTTTCCATTTCACGAATACGTCGGAACATCACACGCCCGCCTCGCTCCGGAGCGACGAAAGTGGATTAAAGTGGTGGAAAGCGGAGTGAAGTAGGCTCCAAGGAAATATTCCACATCTTCACTGAATTCGATTAACAAAGTGCCGGCGTTGTGTCGTGAAAAGTGTTCTCCCCTCCCATCGTTTATTTGTTTAAGGTTTCCAACCGGTTCGAGAGGCGTAGGTTTGAAACACTGTATACACGGCGGCGATCGTCACTTTTTTAGGTTACTTGTGACCGCTCGTCTTTTCTTCTCTACCAACGAGAGAGGGGAAGAGAGAAAAAGAAAGAAAAAGAGACTAGACGAGACGAGACGAGACGATGACAGAAGGAAACAAATGAGCTCGCACGCGACGCGCTTAACAATACACGCGTAACACGGTCCTTTATCTCCGCGCGCGAGTTTTTGCAACGTGAGAAATCCCGGAGTTCGTTCGTTCGCCCGAGCCGCGGGCACGGTGCACTCAATGAGATTCTGTTTCACCGCGCTCGATGCGAAGTGCATCTCTCGAAAAACCGAACGAGGGTCGGGCGCGCGAGCACGAATAAATAAACTTGAGACTCGAGAGAGAGTCCGAAGTTCACGTCGTCGCGAACACGTTGCACGTTGGAAGAAGCAGAAGAAAAAGAAAAAAATATCCTTGCCGCTTCGTATATATCCACCTCGATTCACACTAGGTTCACACGCGTGGCATAGGCGTGTATGCTTATGCCGATTCTTGCAATCGTGTGTCCCTGTCCTTTCCGTTACTGATCTGCTATCTGCTTGCGAGAATCGTCTAACTTGAGGTTACTAGAGCCCCTACTCTAGAACACTGTATGGACCTAACCAACACAGTGTGAGTTGGGACCTTGGGTTTCACAAATTCATGAGTCATGGTGGGAGCGTATAGGCTACCGAACTTAACGATAAGCAGGATTGACCAATCACAGTCGCCAGTGACGATTGAGTGAATAGCAATTCGTTTACCGTTGCTTTCATCGAGTTTACTCGAATTTCAGGTTTCTTTACACGACATGTGTTCGATCGACGAAATATTTTCAATTTGCAGAACGTTAAAAACACGTACACGAAAAGAATGGTTTTGCTGAGATATCTTAAAATTTAGCTAGACAGATCTGAAAATGTAATTTTGTTAGAGCATCAAAATAATTATGTAGGACGCTGGAGCATGTTGAGCAATGTTGCAAAAAGTTTTGACAACATTCTGGCAACCAGCTTAAATATCGTTCATAATTATTTTGACGATCTAACGAAATTATTTTCAGATCTGCATCTAGTTAAATTTTCAGATACCTCAACGAAACCGTTATTTCTGCGTAAGATTTTCAGTTCTGTAATGTTTACTGAGATAATTGATGTTGCAAAGTAAACTTGGACTTATCGTATCGGTGATGATATTTCGAAAAGAAAATCTCGAGACGATATTATGTATACACTGCGCAGCTTTTTGCCATATAAAATACCTGAGCACAGTATAACGACAGTTAGAGTAGGTTACAAAAAAAAAAACTTAAACCCGTCTGCCCTTGAAATTCTCCTGAAACAAGCATAAATATTGCCTAAAACTATTATTTGTCTGTTCTTCGAAGATTCTTTGAAGGCTTAAAAGAAAAATTCAACAAACATTGACACAATTAACGTTTCAAAGACAATTTAGATCGCCTAACTTTATTAAGTAAACTCGATGCGAAAAATTATTAAAAATTAGTAAAAATTATTACTATTGAATAAATTTCTCTATACATCTTTGCTCGAGCTCGTTTCTATGGTTATTTAATTTACTAGATTGTGCAAAGCTATTGTCCCAGCAGGCAGAAATGTTGCTAATAAAAAATTATCGCTAAAAATTTTTACTATTATTAATTCTTAAACATAGCATATGATCTGGGAGACTTGCAACTTTGAGAAGTCATAACTTTGATTCCAATCAATATTTTTCAATAAATTTTTTTTAATGAAAGTTTAGATTCTCAGAAATGTGACTGAATAAATGGCATCGCCGAAAAATGATTTATTGTGAAATTATCAAGGAAAAATTATTAAGCAAAAATAAAGCTTTATAAACAATTTTTTTTAAAATTAAATTACATCTTCGCAACAGAAAAATTTTAAGATTATATACATATTTGTAATATGGTATTTTTAAGTTAAAGAATGAGACTTTTAAGATAAAATTATGTCAATATCATTCATTTTAAAATTATATAATTATGTAACAAGGAAAATATGATGACAAAAAAATTTACTTCCGTTTGAATTCTAATTGAGCTTTGAAGCTAATTAACGTTGCAATGGATAGTGGAAACTTCAAACTTTTTTCTCTTCCCTCTTTATAGAGCAAACGATCGAAATTTCATACGAGGACTTCTAGACTTCATGCTATATGTTTAAGGCTTAAATTCTTTTTTCTTCTAAAAGGTTCCTTTCGTAATACATCGAAAATGTAATGTTTGACCTCAAGACAATTAAAAAATTCGTAAAAAGCAGTAGACATCCCATATACCATTAATTTCATTGCAAAAATAATTGCAGATTTCAAGTATCTCTGAATTTCAACGTGTCTATTCAATGCCCCGATTATATCGAGACTGTAAGGCTCAAATTCGTAAACGAAACACAATACTTTTTTTTACATGATAAAATATAAATAGTGGTAAAATATTGTATAACGTGAATATACATTATATAATACAAAATTCTCAAATTAATTTTCTCGGAAATTATGTCGGAGCGATATCGGCTTATACGATAATTATTTTCGACCGAGATTTCGTAATTATCTCGTAGCTCGTTTTTCAGACGTACTAAAAAGCACACTTGGTATACTGACCTTCTTTAATTTCCTTTCTTGTAAGATCTGCGCTGCCTTTCGTCGCACGTGCTACCATATTTGTAAAACCGATACCAAGTCGTAAGAGCTTGTAATCGTCGTCCGCAGTCAATGGTTCGGGCGTAAGACCACTTAGATGTAGGCATTTCCCTGAAAAGAGGAACAGAGAATGAAAACAATTGTTTAACTGCATAATTAATAGTAAGAACGTAATGGTCGCGCCCTCGCGATCATAATGAACTTCATTACCCCGAGTAGTGAAGTATTAATTTGTGAATCGATCTTGACCTACTAATTTAAGATCGACAAACAAAATTAGACTTTCAAATTAGATGCTTGATAAATTATTAAATTTAAAACGCTTTTCCCTTGCATCTTTCGCGTCTTGCAGTAATTGCAGCTACCGGAGAAAAAAAAAGAGAGAAGATAAAATTATTATCGTGTACACTGAGGCATGTTACACGCATCGCCGAAGCACATGTGGGTGGCTTTTAAAAATTTTAATGAAATCGACGTCCATGATATTATACGATCCATTTTTAATTTTAATTGCATAACGTTAAGCATTAAATTGCTTACTTGCGGCGCCATTATAACGAAACGTATAATTGCAGTCGTCGCGTGAACGGCCAAATGACTTCGCAAAGCTATTGTTCCGCGCGAAATACTCCGTATTTTGTTAATAGGCCGCGCTCGACTATTTATATCCCATTAAATAAACGATCTAAATTTTCTGATAGGCATAATAAAGCCTCGCCCCGGCGGAGGCTTTCGCGCGGAGATAATGGAATTGTTAGAACAGAAGCGCGCAGCGTGTCTATTGTAATAGAAATGACAACCATTGTTGTTTCCATTGTCGATGGTACCGCGCGCCGGTATCGTTTTGCCTGGATTACACTAAAATCATCGTGAATTTTATCACTGAAGTTTACTACACACTTGAGATGTATTTTAATCCGACGATGACTCAGTATTTTTTCTCTATTACGACTTACCCGTGGGAGCCTTTTAATTAAACGTAACACGGTCACTCAATTTTGATCATCGTCGAGATTCACAGCTCTTTTAAATAATTCATTCGATTACCGATTCAATTTTACTTCTAATCAATGGCAGTTCTATCCTCAAAGTATTGATGAAACTATTGGTATTCTATTATTAATTCACTATTTCTGCGCAGTAAAGTATGATGACTCCACTTTATGATATTGTAGGATCACTTATTCTTATTTTTAATGTCGCTCTATTGCGAACGCGAATGTAGAAAGGGAGAGAGAAACAGAGGAGAGAAAGAGAGCGAGAGAGAGAGAGAGAGAGAACTGTTTCATGAAGATATATAAATTAATCTCGTGCAAGATGTACAAACGATTAGCGGTTGACCGCTTGAATGTTGCAACAGCGACGAGCGTCAATTAGCGTCGCGAATCGCAAATTTCCATTGTATAAATAATAAATAGCGTGTATAAATAGCATACAAACAGCGGTAAATCGTACGGACGACAATTCGTTCTAAATATTGACGTATGAATGCTTGGTAAACGCGCGCGATCGTTTATTTCGTATCGCGAAAAGCAAACACGGCGCTTAAACGTAACGTATAAAAGGTATTCGCGCCGGTTTTCCCGCGGTTATGCAGATCGGCAATGCGCGCGCGGGAAAAAAAAACCCCCCCCGGTCGTTTTTACGGCCGCACGAATGAGCAACTAAGTGCTCGTTGTCAAGTAATCCCCCGGGGAGTTTTGTATTCGACGCTTTCGCGATAACAGCTGCACCTCGCGTTATTGCAACAATTTGCCAAATACTTTGTTGGCGGAGCAAGGCTGTTACAAAGGGCACAATCGATGGAAAAGGATTAAACAGTTTGGGGTCAGGCGTGGGTCGAATTTTTTTTTCTACTTTGTACGTAAAGCGGGATTATGAGTTCGCCATGCTCGTGCGACTAAGGACAACCGCTCACCGCTCGTGAAGGTTGATTTAGCTTCTACAAATAAATTATTTACGCGGTGAAGTCTCACTTCGTTAATCCATTTCCGCGTCACGTCGTGTCGCAGAATTGAACGTCTTGCGTTACGCTAATCGCCTACCATAATCACTTAGAAGTTAAAGTTCAATCCTAAATAAAATTAAAATGTATGCAAAGACGGATATTTTATGTCTGCAGTAATGTCGAAATGCGATTAAAAATTTTATTACCGAGAGGTGTATTATGAAAGAAAAAAAAAAAAAAAAACATCACGCTGCAATCACCCCTTCTATCAGCCCCTATCGATCGAAAATAAAATCTCCCAGGTATTGCGTGCGGCTGTTGAAAAGTTTGTTAACTTTCAAAGAAGTTAACAAAAAGGTTCATAAATTAGCGCACCCTTCCGCGTTTACGCCACATCAATAATAAATTTATTTACGCCACAAGCGCTGGAGCAATAAGGATCGCTCGTCCCCGTTCGCGTGAAAGAAAAGAAAGTCCGGACCAGATAAATCTTTTGCTCGCTCTCGGCGGTACAGGTACACGGGCACTCACACGTGTTCGCGTACACGTGGGGGTGAGACAACACCCCGGTGGCGCGAAATTACAATCGTCGCCAAAGTCTATCCCGCGAACGTTTACCCCCAGGCAGCAGATAGAGATTTATGACGCGGCCTCGGGAAATTCTCTCTCCGCGCTGCTTTACTCCAGTGGCACCGACCTACAACGGGCGCGCCGCGCCGGCACGACCTTGGAGAACTTCGGAACAAAGTTAAACGCTCGTCCGCGGCCGTTGCACGCTTTCCGGCACAACGTGCCCGACCTCCAAGTCCGCGGGAAAAGGCACGAACCGCACGTGTGTGTAATGCCGGTCCCACATTGTGGAGCCGCGACCCACGTAAAGTCCTTTTGAGAATAATATATGTATGTATAATTAGCATAAATCTAGGGTGTAGGACTGATAAGAAAAATTTGAGGAGTTGAATGCGTGAAAAAAATTGAAGGTATATCCTTGAAAGTTTTTGGCAACAGTTTCTAGTTCGTCTTGTCACACATGTGTGTATTACTTGTTTTTTTTCTTTTTTTTTTTTTTTNAATTTGCGAATCTCTCGTGAAATGTTCATGCTGTTGGCGAGCAATGCTCGCGAGTTTTAGTACGGAGGTAGCTTAAAGCTTGCCGCGGCGAAGGGGCTATAAGAAGGAGACTAACGGCCGATCGAACAAACTTTATCGGGGCGAAACGCGACCCTCCTCCGTCATTCACGACGCTAACCTAACCCAACTTGACTTCGCTCGACCTTCCCGCCTAGCCGGGTGCTTTATGGTGTTTCGAGCGAGGGTGTGAAAAGTGTGTTCCTCCTTCCTCCCCCTCCCGTACGTCGATGGAAAGCAAATGCGCTCGTTCCCGCGCCGCGCCGGTGGTCGGGTCGTCCGTAAATTGTGACTCGTCTCTGATACGGACGTAATCGGGGTGGAACTTAGAATTCTACGTGATCCCGGACGCGAGTCTCCTATTTTTCTTGGGGTTGGGAAATTATGGTAATTTATGGGAAATTTGAGCATTCTCCGAGCGAGAAAAAAATAGCTCAAAACGCCGGCCCTCTGTCGCGGACAGTCTTCATGAATTATATCTCCGTGAAACAAATTCTGTCGAGGCTGTTGCTGTTTTTGGAAATATTTGCAACTAATACGATTAGTGATACCGGCGTTGGTAATACGTTGGTAGGTATTGGTTTGAGGGATTTAATTTTTTCAACATGAAAAAATACGCAAAAGATATAAATTTTTAAAATATCTGATAATGCCGTTAAAAGTAAAAATAAAATACGGAAAGGTATACGTCATAAATATTAATATCAATGCAAATATTTTTTTGTAATATGGAACCATTGTTTCCGCAAATAATTTACGTATATATTTTTATCGTAACATATTTTTATTAATGGATATCTCTGAACCGTGCAACTTGATACATAATCGATATGCAATATGTGAAATCTGAAGATAATATTTCCAATCTATAAACCGAAAATATCCGAATAATTAATTCTAGTACGATCTCATTTAGTATCGTAAATTAATCACATTACTGATATTCGCTGACAGTCTGATGTAGGGAATATTAGCTGCAGTTCTTCATGAATTCTAACTTCCTAATTTCACATGCATATCTTTATTCGTCATATGTAACGATCTTAAATATATCTTTCACGTGCGACAGCCGAGAATAAAATTCTCTTTCATAAAAAAGAGAAATTTACATAGTTTTCAATTATTGTATTAGGTACAAAGAGAAAAAAATGCTGTTGAATCAACATCAGATTAATTGGAAATATTTCGTTAATTCAATAACAATATTAATGAAACAAAAAGATTAAAAGTAAAGACAATAACAAATATAATTAAATATTTTTATTAATGAGTAAGATTTAGCTGAGTCAACTACATATATTAGTGACAACCTGTGATTCGATTTTTAATTGAATCAAACTATTTTAATTCACATTACAGCATTTTTTTCAGTGTGCAAAAATTCCGGCGTTTTATTTGAAATGCAAATTTCAAGTATTTTGATTCTATTGTCATGCGTGGCAGCGTCATCTTTCTACTAATTTTTATAATAAACAAAGATTTCATAGCTCAATCTTTGCAAAGGGGAAGTTTGGTATTATAAAGCATTCGTGAAAAATATTTTTCCAAGTAAGTATGCACGGAAAAAACAATTTTATTGCAGCATCTATAAATTTAGTTAGATACAGATCAGAAAAATAATTTTATGTTGGACAATTGAAATAATTAAGTAAGACGCCTAAGCATGATAAGTTACATGTTAGTCATTATTTAATTTGATCTAAGACACGGCTGAAACACACAGCAAAACATGTGCATGGCGATGATGCAATAAGCTTGAAAAAAGTTTTTGATTCCAATGCTTCCGCGTGTAACTTATTAACTTTCTTACTTGGCAAAATCTTTTCGAATGCTATATCAATGCTCTCTTTTTCTTAGCTAAATTTGTTTTTCATTGTTTTGAAAATTATAATAAAGACGAAGCCGCGTTGTGTGGAAATATTAATGAGGAAAGGGGCGCGTCGAGAGGAGTAATTTAGGAGGATAGGTGACAAAGAAAAAAATGTTATTTTTGGAATTAACACGGAATTTATTCTTATTAATAATTAATATAGTCAAACAAAGGTTCAATATTAAAATGTTATTTTAAATCACGTACAAAATTGAAATGATTAAGCGGTGCAAGAATCAAGGCGATTTTACATTGTCGAGCGTCGAAACGAAAGAGAAGGCGCAAAAGGATTTTTATACACTACCGTTCATTAATTTCAATACACTTCCAGATCAGTTGATTCCTTTATAAAAGATGAACGTGATACGTGTGTTTTACACAGAAATAAGTATTTCTACTTGCTGTTATGAACACTTTTAGCACTTGCATGTATCGTATTTATACATTATTTATTAAAAAATTATTAAAAACTTTATTTTTCGAAGAAACTGGATTAACAGTTAGTATCTGATTCCTGGAAATAAACAAAATACCTGCGCAAGATCACGAGTTGCTCGTAGTAATATCAGATATACTTGCTCAATGTTATTTTGAAATCGATTCGTCAACATATACACAGTGAAAGAACTTCAATATTCGCCTTGTATTGTGATACTTGTGAAAACTTGTTAAAACAAGTAAAGTGGTCTCGCAAATGGCTCTCAAGGAGTTATCAATTGAAAAACAATCTGCCATAGTCGCTTTAAGAAATGCAGGGCATAGTTTGCGTGAAATTGCTCGCTTTTCTCTTGGTGGCGTACAATATATTCTCGTGTTTTGAAATTAATGAGCGGTAATGTACCTTCTAGCATGAAGAAAAAAGTATTGGCCACTAAAACCATTCAGAGCAACGATTTTTAGCTTATAAGAAAACAAATGGTAGCATTGTCGTGACCGGAGTTGGTGCAGGAGACATGCAATGGACAGCATGTATGCAGCAATAGCAACATCTGGAAATAGTTGCTATTGCTGCAGGATCCCTTTTTTTATCTACGTTTGGTTTAACGACACTCCGCCCAACGTTGCCGAAGATTCGAGCTCTAGAATTTTCCGTTGAGCAGAGAATTTATACAATTCTCTGCCCATGTGCCTCGGATCGTCTTATCGGAACCCCGCCATAACCGATGCTTTGAACACGTGTACATAGACAATGAGACCAGCATATCTGAAAGGTGCCTCTGTGAAATAAATCACCAGAACTTTGCACATACCTAAATAGTTCTTCCCAAGAGAAGCCAACAATTCGTCACATCGTACTGAATGGGTTTCTATTGTTTCTAAGGATGTTCGCAACAAGTATTTTCTCAACGTGATTTTCCAAGGTCCATTATATTGCGATAATATAGTCAAAACTGTGGGATACCACGGTCTCGTGCAAACTTTCCGAACTTTCGGACTTGAAAGCCGTCGCGGTATGTCCTCCTTAAGTCGCTTTATAGAATTCCGGACATCAGAGAGAGCGAAGCAACAGGACCTTACGTATCGCATTTTTCTTCTCGCCCGTTCCTACTTCTTCCTCCAGGGGTCTCGCTCTCGGTTAGGAGAGGCGCGGCGAGCAACGCTCTCGGGAAGAAATATCGCCCTTGATATTTTTCTAATGCGCGGGGACCCGACCCTCCTCCTTCATTTCCAGACAACGGTAACGATGAGCGAGGGAGCCGCGGGGTTCTCGGCTATCATTTAGCGCGAAATGTACAGTTTATTATCTAAATGGCCGCTAACTCGTTGCGCGGATCGCTCGCAGTCGTGTAAGATTTTTCCAACACGGCAGTAAAGTAAATTATCGCGGCTCTTCCCGCGACTTTTGCTACCGTCGTTTCTTCCGGTTTCTCCCTGTCGGATAAGGAAACGGTTTTCGCTAGATGTCCATAATGCGAATAATTAAAAGAGGGAGTTTTCGTCCATGAAACGAAGCTGCTCTCATGCTTCGCACCGCGTCATTGTAAATACGCAAAACGTTCGATTCGTCGCAGAGATAAATCTATTTCACCTCGGACATCTTAATCGTCATCGGTGAACACCGACGAGCATTGTTAGTTTCGCGCTTTATCAAACGCGTGAATTTCTCGATCGACGAGTATATTCGCGTTTGAAACAGCGTGAAATCGACACGGACGAAATTCCTCGCTCGTCGCTCGGACGAACGGCGAGCCGCAACGAAACGGCGGCGGTCGTGACGACTATCGCAAATTTCTCAAACCTCCATTGACCTAGATTTCGCTTCTTTTTTTCCTCTCGGATTCTGAATGAACGCTTGGTTTGAGTCGGTGGCGATGGCGAGCAACGAGGTAACGGTAGGAGAGAGAACGAGAAGGGATACGGTGCATGGAGAGAAAGAGAGAGACAGAGAGTGAGAGAGAGAGAGAGAGAGAGAGAAGAGGGTAGCGGACAGGGGGAAGCCAGGTGAAAATCGATGCAACCGAGAGAGACCTGTGCGTGGGTAACGCGGGAGACCGCGCCTGGAAAATCAATTTTCAGGGTTTTCCAGGACGAAGACCCGTCGGCGGCGACCTAGGAAACGGTCGAGAGCAAGTTCTGACGTTGCTCTCTTTTTCCCACGCCGCCTGCGTCTCGGGGATGAGGGGGAGTTGAAAGGGGTGAGGAAAGGGGCGGGCGAGAGGAAGAGGCGGGTATATCTCAGTGCCACAATTTGCGAACGAGCACGTATTACATCCAGGTGTGCTTAATGATATCCCCGCGCGAAAGTCTCAAGACGTCGGATGCTTTTTCTTTCTTTACTCTTTCTCCTCCCCTTCACTCTCTCTCTCTTTCTCTTGCTCATGCTCGGGTGTCGTCGCCCGCTTCTCGAGTAATTTCAGCTTTTGTGCTCGCATAGGGCCGAGAATATTTTTTTAATTAAAACGCGCCGAGGGGTTGGCGCGTTTAAAGCGAATTCGGTCGCTCGCGTGCGACTTTGAAGCGACTTTTTCCTCGTCCGATACGCCGCTACCGTCCGGCTGTTAAAACGAGATAATAGGGAGAAACGTCCTTCCGGGGCGATTCAAGCGGGAGATCTTCAGGCTTTCGCGCCTAGGGCCGCCTGCGTCTCTCGGCAGTAATTCCACCGACGTCTCTGTTATCCGAGACACAGCGGGATACAGTTTCACAAAGGTGCCAAAGGTAAGAAACAGGCGTTCCCTGTATAATCGTCATCCGATAGCCAACATAGTACTTTCTCTTTGGACGCTCTTTTCTTCCGACCGTTCGGATGACCCTAACCTACTGTTATCACCTAATACTTTCTTCAATGCCATTTTTTTTCATTTTCTTTTGGACTGAAACCGGCGACCACGTGAAACGGAATTAAAAACAATCTAATCTTGATTTTAAAAATCTAACCTTTGTGCGACATTTAATCTTTAGACATTTTTTTCTAAATTGTATACACTCTAGGATGTACAAAATAACGTTGTGGGAAATAAAATTCGCTCAACTAAATAACTTAGCTTCTGTAACGATGATAAGGAAAGTCCTAGGTCTCATATTTTTAATAGACATCCTCTGTTGCGAGTGGATCGTGTTCAATCACGCCTGAGAGAAAGACGCTCCGAAGCCGGGAAGTAAGGTCCGTACGGCGACCGGACGAAATCTCAACGTTGTATGCATTCGCTAGTCACCGATGTGTCTTTTTCGGACGAAATTTTGAAAGAAGTAAAGAAAAAGAGACAGAGGGCACTAAATTCTAGGGAGGTAGTGAACGTGTACGGACTGTAAGCTGCTATCGAGCGGATAGGCGTGCGACAACCCCTCTCCCTTCGTCGTGCTCCCCTCGGCAGCCCCAGAGTTCCCTTTTTCCTCCTGCTCACCACCCCCTAACCATCCCCTGTCCTCCCTGTTCGCCCTCTGCCACCTCCTCCTCCTCCTCCTCCTCCTCTTCCTCCTCTTCCGCCCCTCTTGGACCGAGCAGCAGCGACAGGGTGGTCGGTGGGTGGAAAAGGGTGGAGGCTGAGGCTACACGTTTTCCCACACTCGCCCTTCCCGCTCTCCCGACCCTTCTCTCTCTTCACCACTCAACACGGCACCCTTCGCCCATCTCGCCCTTGCTCGACTCAACCCCTCACCCTTGCGCTCCCTCGCCTTCGTTCCTCTCACCCTCTCTCACTCTCTCTCTCTCGCTCTCTCTTCGCCTTACTCACACACATACACACACACAACCGCCACTCATTATAGTTACCACTACACTATCGTGTTGCCTCAACGTACACCACCTCCTTCTTCGCCACCTCCTTCGTTGCCACCTACGGCAACCGACCGCCAAAGGACGGTCTTGCGTCTAGTGATGGTCCTCGAAGCAATAACCAGCCGCAATTCTCAAGCGGAGTGCGAGTGCCCCGGGTAGAATATCGCGACGTCGCCCTTTGGGTATCATATTAACTCCTTAATGCATCTGGTCCTTATACAAGGACGATTTCTTTGTTTATAAGATATTATTTTCTAGTATTACTTATTCCTGTCATCTCTGAGAGATGCAACAATTTTGCAGAGTGTCAATGTCATCACTATCTGCATTCTTCTTCACATTTAAATTATTACGTCGATTTTCACGTGGTCGATATCATTAAGGTTTCGCACTACCGAAAGAGATATCACGTAGTTCAGTTTCACGTAATAAACTTTTGATATTTGATTTTACTCCACGTATTGAGCCAATTATTTCCGTATCTGATATCGATAATAAACAATTTTCTTTTTGAAATATTGGCACGTTAATGGCATATAATTTTAATAATGTAGATGTATACATACATCAAGATTAAAGTAAGATACGAAGAAGGTGAGAACATGCAAGTTGTTTTGATTGTATCGACTATTTTTCGTTGCAATATTAAACTTTATCGCGTACCGCAATTAATTTGAACGTGTTATACCTTCTAATTATTATCTCCCGCGTATTCGTGCCAATAGTCGCGTTCGACCGGTCTGGGTGGTCACGATAATGACTAATAAATCCGCCTATAAATTCTCAATGGACCGCTGCACGTCGGTTTGCTTACGTTTCCTTTCGTTTAGCGGGATTATGTACGGTATATACCTGATGCGCGCGCGGCGCGCACGGTCGGCGGTTTACTCTTCTCTCTTTGCAGTTACGACGATAAATTACCCGAATCGCAGAGAAAGAAAACATGGGAAACGAAGTGTACCCGTGAGTACTCATTCTCCGTACTCGCCTGACCGCATTCCGACAATAATCACTTCATCCACTGTCTGTGCCGCGCGCGCGACGAATGGAGGACCTTAACTACTTTCCACTTACGATTTAATTTACCGGCGGCGTATCGTTTTATGCCGCCCGCGGCAATTACGCGTCGGAAAGATTTATCATTGCGCCTGGGAAAATTGAAATTACCGAAGCGTCTCGATACGCTCGCGCAAGTGGAACGTGACTTATCGATTAGAAACTTCGGCTCCTATCGATGTATCGGACGTACCCGAAACGAACGCGCGCGCTTTCTTTTCCACCGACTTGAAATCCTCTTAATTACGACTGCGATCTGTTAATTAACGTAGTGCGAAAATAAATAACGAAAAACTTGCTTGAACCGCAGATGTTCCGAACGGTTTCTGCTCGAACGGAGTAACGTAGCGCGCGCTGTTCTCTCTTCATCACTAAACTCGTTCACCGAAACTAATAAAAATTGATCCGCGTAACTATAATTATCTCCCGTAAAATCTCCGACATTACGCGCCTTAATTCGATTCGACCACATAAACGTGTGATACGGAATTGGATTATTCTCGTGATTTCGTTACGATTGCGACAGGATACGAAGGGGATATTCACGGAACGTGCTAAAATCTTTCTCATAATACATCTCGCGCGCAGATGAACCGCGAGAGAGGTGATATGTGTGAAATATTGAAATTCAACAGTCGCGCATGTAATTGATATGAATGAGAAATTTCTCCATCTTAAACTTTATTTTTCTTTTACGTTTGACGTCGCGTTACGCGCGAAAAGTATAATTGTTACACACACACATACACACTCTCTCACTCTCACTCTCTCCACTATTGTCCACTGTCAATGGACAATAGAGAAATAAAACGGAATCACGCAAGAGAAGAAAGCTCACACAAGATATTAGAGAAGTTCCGTTCGTTATGTGGGTCGTTATTATCTAACGTCGCTCCAAAACAACAACAACAACAACAACAACAACGGGGCGAAGGCAGTTTGTGTTTCCCGTTGTACTTCACGTATAACATCAGCCTTGAGGTTCTCACGTGCGACCATCGGCTCGCATAATCGATTATCGATAGGCGGCGGGGAGGATAATCTCGGTGCGAAAGCTCCGAGCGATGTCATGACCCCTTAAGAACGCTCTTCTCTCTCACCGGGGAAAAAAGTTTCTCCGATAGAAAACTTCGACCGAGTGCCGTGAACTATCGAACCGGCGCGGCGCGGCGCGACGGCCGCGCGGGTAAAGGATTGCCGCACGTGTATATACACGGCGGTTATAAAATAACCACACGACAATCTCGGGATCGGTTGAAAGCGATAAAAAAGTAAAATGTTTTATATTTGCGCGAAAACACTCCTCCGAATTGATATGGCCGCGAATTCGACGCGGAAACTTTTTATTTGGGAATGCCCTTGTGAAAAAAGGAACAAAAATATGATTTGAAAGAGTATATACGCACCGTTATGCATTGTCCTAACGCAATGATGCGTACGGGACTTGTGAAACATTGATAACGTTGTCGAGAGGGATACAGCCCGGCGTATCTTGCGCTTAAACGCTCACAATTTTCCTTAGATTTATTGCGTACACGTGCTACACAAGTAATTCGCCTCTAGAGATAATATTCGTAATATATTACGCTCATGCTTTGTAGATTATAGATTTAATACAATTTAAAAACTCGCAAAATGCAATTAGCCTTAATTTATCACATTTATTTCAACGCTTTATTAAATACATATTTGATCCAATCATTCGCGATGTATTACGACGTATTTTCTGTGAAAATATAAAACTTTTGCATTATTTCCGCGTTTTAAAAATATTGCGGGATGTAAAATTATAATCTATGATGAGGATATTTTAAAAATTATCCCTTCAAAGAGACGCTTTCAGACCTGCATTTATTAGCGCCATATATTCGCGCGAGAAAAAGATATATTTTCATTTCATTACAGATTTATTTATCTATGTCACTTTAATTACAGCCGCACGGCAGTGCAAAGTAATTTCGTCGCCTCGGGCCTCTCCGAGACAAAGACGATTTCGGCTGCGAGAAGAGTTATCCGCGATCTCGCGCAGCTGTCGCGGATGATTCGTGAGCAACCGATATTTCCCTCGGTAATGCCGACTAGTTTACCCTTGTTAGGTCGGTCGT
>QKQZ01049861.1:0-10379 GCA_003595255.1 Solenopsis fugax
GCGTCGCGCCGCGCCGCGCCGGTTCAAGACACGCACACGCTCGTGACACACTTCGATATATACCGCTGGATAGGTAATTAGCGGGACCACGTGGTGCAGTCACGATACGAAGAGACGTACGGGCGAGAGCGCCGGTAAGTGCGTGAGCGCTCGTCGAAAAGGATGACGGATAGGTCGCCGGGGGTGGAGATCACGTAAGGGCGGATCGGGAGGGACGTGAGGGTGGCTGGCGCGCAGCGGGCAGGAAAGCGAAGGGACGCTATAATAATGACGGAAAATTGCGCGTTTCCATGATACGCGGCGCAGATCGTCGGCACTTAATTCAATTCGATTGCGATACAGTTCAATAATTCGATTAATTAAAAAATATCATAGAGCCGCTCAGTCGGCTCGATCGGCTGCCGCGCCTTCCGCTTCGCGAGAAGCGCAAGGTCTCCGGGAAGCGGACGGCCCCCTTTGAGCGCCTCTGATTAAGAGGGCTGCTACATCGATGGCGCAGAGCTAATAGCTG
Organism: Solenopsis fugax; assembly: GCA_003595255.1. NCBI lineage: Eukaryota > Metazoa > Arthropoda > Insecta > Hymenoptera > Formicidae > Solenopsis > Solenopsis fugax. The sequence goes on from QKQZ01049861.1 coordinate 512, forward strand.
AAACGCGCCCTTCGATGTTGCTGCATCATCTGTAATTATTTGATTATGAGTATCGAACGCTCCCGGTGTTCCCGAAAATCTCCCTAATGACTGCATTCACTTTGCCGATTTTTGTGCCGCACGTGCAGCTGCATCGTTGGATCAAACAACTACCCTGTACTACATACTCTCCATCTAGCTTACAATTAGATGCGAGTTTAGATGCTATGATAACTTGTGCGCTTATACTCGCTTATAAAACTCTTATTAATTATATTAATAAGATGCAATAAGCTGTACTAATTATATTAATGGAAAATTCATATTTTCTATAGATCGTTTTATCAACCAAGGAAAATGACAATTATAATTTATTTTATGTTCGATTGCTCTTGCAGTAAAAAAAAGGCATTCTTCTAATGTTTCAGATTTGTCATGATTTTTTTTTTAATGGTCTTATTCCACTCCCTGCGATTTTTGCGATTGTAAGGAATATGTAAAAGTATCAAAACGTTGTGAATAATCGAAAACTGTCGACGGTATCATCAGAACGATAACTTTATTTAAAAAAAAAAGTAGAGAATTATTTATTGACATACAAACGCGAAATAAAACCAGAATTAGGATCTTTAATTATTGATGAGATCTATTTTAAAAGTGGTGATACGCGCAACGGTCAATATTTAAGAACATACCCCGACATACCATTGCTATATTAATGTTTAATTAAAAACAAATGGCGCGGTGACGTCTATCTGCGGATTACTTTCTATTAGCTAATTAATTACGCCATATCGATATCTCTCCCGCTATTTCATTAATATGAGGATAACGGCATAATAATGCGACTGCCACGTCACGCGATGCCCCGTGACGGTTTTCCAGAAATTCGAAAATATGTAGGCAACCGCACATTAGATTCGCCATACTTAAAAATAGCTGACGACGACGGCGCGCCGCGCCGCGCCGCCGCCGAGGAGCATTCGGGAATGTTATAATCCCGGCGCGGTGTCATAATGATAATAACAACGCGTTAATTAAACTCGCTGATTTATGCGCCTTTCATATTGTAATTGCTCACCGAACTCGAGTCGAGACGCGGAAAGCGAGCGCGCAGCTACGGTCTCGGGCGATCTCTCGCTCGGAGAGCTGAGATAATGCGAACGAATTAATGAGTCAAGGCGCAATTAATATCGACCACTCGCGCTCGCCGTCTAGCGGCAAAACCTCAACGTTATCTTTACCTTTCGCGCCGCGAGAGAAAGAAAAGACGCGGGGAAACGGAAAAGATAGGTGCAGATTTTCCTAATTTTCTTTTTTTTTCTCTCTCTCTACGTTATAATCGTAATAGCACGGGGGAGAAGGTGTTCGCTCCTGGCATAAAGTGCGAGTTTCGCTCGCATAAATTGCGTATTCTCCTTTCGCTGCCCAATTCAGCTCAAGAGTCTCGAATACAATTTGTTACGATTTAACGTCGGCCGCGGGGGGGAGGAAAAGCGGGCGGACGCAAATCGCTTATTTACACCGTGAACGGTGTAATACGCACGCGCTGGAGGCCATATTTAGTTTACCAACCCGTGGGTATAATGTCTTTTTAGGTACGTTAATTAACAGTATTCATTTTGCACAAAGGTTTCTAATTACGCACTGTACGGAGCCATAGACTTAGTACCGCCTCCGCCATGGAAATGTTATGTCCTTCCTCGAGGTCTGGAGTTTACGACGTTGACGTCAGCAAAGCGTGCGACGGGTGCGAGCTAGGCCAAGCACTTTCGGGCCGATTTTCGGCGAGGATCGGCCATCGGTATCGGCATCGAACCAGCACCCTAACGCCCTAAGGCCCCCCCCTCGATGCTCGGAACGAGCATTCGACGCTAGTCGCGAGCGAAAACCCCGCAACGCGGTCGGCCGCCACATTGCGGGTCAATACTTGTCCAGCCGCTTCAGTTAGCAGTCGCATTAATTAATTATAATTAAGTTTTAGTTGACGCGGCCGTGGGGCGGAGCGGGGTAAGCAAGGCAGGTAGCTACGCGACTCGCATTTTGAGCATTACCGATATTATGCAGATTTCACCCCCTTTCGCCGCCTGGGTGTACCTCCCTCCGTCCTTCCCTTCCTCCCCCTTCCCCCTCCTGTTTCTACCACTGCCTCTCCTTCACCTTACAACACTTCACCCCAACCATCCCACCTCCTCCGCCACTCCGGCCGTCCTCATCCTCCAAGACACGCTCGCTTCTCGTGCCACTTGCCGAGCGAGTCGGAGAATGAATTATTTACTTATTTACGGTACGGAACTAGCGAGCGGCTCGTTACTTACCTATAGACAGTCGAATTAAAGCACCAAGGTTGAAATCGCACGTCCGCCCATGGAGGGTCGATGGAGAGCCCTTTATACACGATGCGCCTCATAGTTTTCTTCTAACGTATCTTGACGATTTATGCGACATTTTGAAAAGCGCCAGATAAATTGCTTTCATAATATTCGCACTACAATTCGTTCTAACGTGCGCATCGTATCTGGTGCACCGGAACACTTTGCGGAGAGAGAGAGAGAGAGAGAGAGAGAGAGAGAGAGAGAGAGAGAGAGAGAGAGAGAGAGAGAGAGAGAGAGAGAGAGAGAGAGAGAGAGAGAGAGAGAGAGAGAGAGAGAGAGAGAGAGAGAGAGAGAGAGAGAGAGAGAGAGAGAGAGAGAGAGAGAGAGAGAGAGAGAGAGAGAGAGAGAGAGAGAGAGAGAGAGAGAGAGAGAGAGAGAGAGAGAGAGAGAGAGAGAGAGAGAGAGAGAGAGAGAGAGAGAGAGAGAGAGAGAGAGAGAGAGAGAGAGAGAGAGAGAGAGAGAGAGAGAGAGAGAGAGAGAGAGAGAGAGAGAGAGAGAGAGAGAGAGAGAGAGAGAGAGAGAGAGAGAGAGAGAGAGAGAGAGAGAGAGAGAGAGAGAGAGAGAGAGAGAGAGAGAGAGAGAGAGAGAGAGAGAGAGAGAGAGGACACGCTGCCTCGGTAAACTTTCTTTCCTAAAGAAAATTTTCGTGACCAGTCGAGTGCGCGGAAGAGCGCGGAATAGAACGCGCCCTACGGCCACGGCTTCTGCCTTTCGCGAATGGTTTTGGCAAGGGGTTGCTGAAACGACGTCAGGCGTAGTCCCGAGCGGCGGCAACTGCACGTCGCCGTAAGAAGCTGTTAATCTTCGGTAATAAACTGTATTTTCATTATAATACGGCATGAATATGCAACGGCGATAATGGCCTTAATATCCCGGCATGCATCTTCCTGTGCTTTACGAGCTGAGCCTCCTCTGCCGGAATTTGAGGCGTACTCACAGTGGATTTTGCGACGACGTTACTGCCGACGCTACTGCCGTCGCTCTCAAGAAGATCTCCTCCTGAACACAACGCGCATTCTCGACTTCCTTCTCGAAGCCGTAGACGAAACGTATCATCATTTCGTCATTTATTCAGATTACAATTGTCTACGATAAAACGCGCAACGAGCTGTTTCGTTCTATTGTTCGAAGCAACGTAACATTTTGTAACGTAACATTTTTTTAGCATTTACTATATGTCACCACCAGTTTAAAACTTAATTAGAATTAGAATTAGAAGTGTTTACTGTGAAAAATTGATTTTATAGTTTAAGGCACTTTAAATTGTTGTCCCGTCTCAGTCGTTTAATTAAAATTAATTGATATCGAATAAAATCGAAAATAACGTTAACGTTGAGAATAGGTTACATTTGCAAAACTAATTTGCTGCCTCTCAATATAGAAATAAAGGACTACGCGCTCGATCGAGAATCCGAGCTTGTAATGGGCGCGATACGTTACGCATCGCCGTTAATGCGAGCCGACTTAATGTAAGCAGCGAGCGAAGGAATAATAGTGGCCTAGCCTACGGACATTCATTTATCTTAGTTTATTGCCAGCTGCGAGGAAACAAACACCGCTAGAATACGCAACGACGCGCCATTAACCCCTCGGTCGCTTTGCCAACCTGAGCTTAACGGTGTGTCGTGCACTTTTGCCCCGTGAACAGAGTTCGCCCTCACATTCGATGACGACTGAACGATACATCGTCGTTACTTCTCATGCCGTTGCCACTTGCGGTCGGGGACCGCGCGATATCCTGATTGTTTTAATCCTGCCGAGTGAACGGGACAGCGAACGAGACCAAACATTTACTTTCGTTATTCGTATTCATCTGAACAAAATGAATCGAACTTAAAAGAGCTATCTCGGCTATAGTTTGCGCAGGATACAGCAAACATAAGCCCGATTGCACTGATAGTCGTTTACACGAATCACATTCGGATTTGAATAGAATAGTTTGATACCTAAGGGAAAGATATTTCTCCCACCGCTTTGTAGAAGCGCCACATTATTTTAGTCTATTAAAAAATTGCTACTCAAATTTTTGCTTTTAATCACACTTTGTAATATCGATTAGTTCTCCTCTTTTTATTCTCTTTTTCTTCAAATTTTATTTTTCATAACTCACCTTGGCTATCTATATCTTTCGTACTCTCTGTTCCACACTTGGTAACTATTTTATCCCACAATTAAAATAATTTAAGATTTCTAACTTCTTCATTACATTTTTGGCCATTCTGTTTTTTCACTTTGCTATTTAGATTTAGATTAACACATCATAAGGGATACGTTTCTATTTTAACAACAGTTCTGTCGTCAATGTAGGAGAAAGACAGAGGTTATAAGAAGAAAAACAGATTCCGTAGGATAATTCTGGCGGAAAACCGAGACGAAATCGGATACCGATCGACCAAACTGCGCGTAATTAGCGTAGCGCGGACCAAGCGTTGTTTTCTAGTGAAACAAATTAGACCGTTGTGTCGCACGAACGAATAAATTTAGAGAATGTTTCGCACCGAACGAAAAAAACAAAAAAAAAGGAGCGAGAGAAGCGGGCGCGAGCGAGAGTGGATACTGGAGGAAAAAAATTCGAGAGGGTAAAAATGTTTCTGGCATGGTGTATAATGGACGCATTGCGCGCGAATATAATGAGATTTTACAGTGCAATTCACATAAAGCATCGGAAACAACAAAAGGCTAGGGTGGAGGGGAGGAGCGCGATAAAAATGCCTGCGCCTAAACACATTATTTCTACCCCATCCTCGCGCACGCATTCACCACGCGACGCTCCCGATCTCCGACCGTCGACTCTCGCCGCCCCATTATCATTCCCCGGACTATTTTTCACCATTTCGAAATCTCGTATTATGCGAAAATTTCGATGCATAAATAAAAGACACGTAACGCGGAATTTTCTCGTATCAATCGGTCGATGTAAATCAGATCGATGTAGTCTGAACTTGATCCAGTTATATTGCGATGAAAATTCTCCGTAATACCGTCATCTTACGTACCTGTTTCTAACTATTTTTCCTCATTGAAACATTTCCGATCCTTCAATCCTGAATAGAAGCCTTTGAACGTTGTTAAATGCCAACAGTGGCTTGAAAGCGAGCGAACAAACTGAACAAGGAAAGAAGAGAGGGATGGCGAAAGAAAATTGAGCTGAGAGAGAGAGAGAAAGAGAAATAGAGAGAAAGAGCGCGAGAGAAAGCAAGGGACGATAGAGGCAATCGCGGTAGGGAGCGAGCGAGGGTGGCGGAAGGAGACAAAAAAATTGGAGGGTGCGTTTCGTCGCGCCGATAAATTTTGAATGCACCTACCGCCGTCGGGAGAATTAGTAGCCTGTTGGTAATGATCAAAAAAAATTATAAACAAAAGATTCCACGGATGGCGAGCCTTTTTCGTGGATCAGCGAGGCAAGCGGAGCGCTTGCGAAAAGCTTTGACGGTTCCCGACCTGGCCGACATGGCTCTCATTGCCGGCCGGCCAAACCTACGACGCTATATTTAAAAATCGGCGCGCTCTCCCGGAAACTTTCACTACAAAGGGAAGGGGCCAACCGTTTACATCGGGTTTATTAAAATCGTGCGCTCGCGGATGAACTATAGCCAAGCGAACGTACATCGGGTCCAGGTCTGGCCACTTCGATTCGAGCTCTCGCTTAAAGTTTTGTACAGGGGAAACTGTAAGGGGAACCGTTCCTCAATCGTCCCAAATTCTGCCAAAATGTTGAACTTTATTCGCAGATGGATGTGACTTTATACACGGCAATGCTCTTTGTCTTTTCCCCATCGTGTATCATCACCGTTGGATTCGTTCGTTCTCGACCACGTTGACGCAGCGAATTCGTCAATATCATTTATTACGGAGGGGAACAATACGCCACCGCCAATTCGCGTGCCTGATGCATCATAAAGGATCGCAGCAACAGCGGCAACCGTCCGTGCGCGCGACTCGACACTTTCGACCGGTTGTGCAATAATGGGCCTGCTCTTTAATAATGCGAGCGTTACGAGAATTCGTAATCAAACCAGATGGCACACAGAGACGAGCGTCAACTCCGGCCAGGCGCGCGGATCGCGCGTAGCGCGAAAGAGAAAGAGAGAAGGGAAAAAAAATAATACGCTATCGTATTGACGAAATCATTGATATAACCGGCAGCCTCGCGTTACAAACGCCGGGTTTTAAACGTGAGTTCCGCTAATGCAAGTCGCGCGTCCGCCCTGACGCGAGTGTGAGCTGACATCACGCGCTATACGGGGAGATTCATTATTTTTAATTAAACAAAATAATAATACGCTTATTAATTGATTAATTAAACATCACGCATGCATTACGCTCCTCCATCAATGGCATCGTCATTTAATCCACCCCTCGAGCCTTTGGATCCGGGCTGCTTGTTAAGCTGACTTTTACCCCCGCAGTTTTATTAAGCTGCATCGATACAAAGGGAACGAGAAAAGAAACGAAAAAACTGATGAACGATTCAAACAAATAGATATATGTATGATAAGTTTATCCAACTTCTTCGCTCCTCATCTCTTTATTTGCGCTACCAATTTCTCCAAATAACAGTTGATTGAATGGCACGGCGTATGGATACATCAAACACATTCTTTCTATGCAATGTATGATCTTCCTGAGCGTCTCCTCTGTTGTCCATTTTCCTCACTATTGTCTCACTCAATGAAGGAAAAACATTTTACTCACGAGTAAAAACTTGGACAGACCTGGGATTGTAATTGTTATCACCTTTGTACATGCAAGCGTTGTCCTACTCAAGAAAAATCATGATGCCAAAACCAACGGCAGTTCTTTAACGTAAATGCGCATAATGCAGTCTCACAGCGAGCGGACGCGCGTAAGCGCGACACGCGCGAAGTACATAAACTTCCTGGCGCAAAAGCGAAGCTAGAAAACCGTGCAAGTTGCGGTGGCGAATGCGATATAAAACGCCTTTGTCTTGCAAAAACCCGCAGACGTATATCATGCGAGCCCAGGCCGCGGGCATTGTTTTACTCTCGCATAATTACTGCGAGTCACGTTTTAAAGTTGAATTTCACCTAAATAAAGCTTAATATTATTATCGCGGGCGCAGCCGAGGCGCTGCTGCCATTATGAACCAGTTACACTCTCAAATATCGTTATACCGCATGATCGTTTTCGCGATATTAAGTGCGGTGCCGAGTTTTTCTAGTGTTTTTCGTGCAGTGTCGACCGCGACCGGCGTTAATTAGATGCAAGGTGTGGACGTACCTTGCCCCGGGCTACCACGTGCTTTTGACGTTAACTTCATGATGCCTTTGCTCGTTAACGACGATGATGTATGTTGGAACCGTTTAAAACTCCGCTGAAACGTCGCACGTTCTCTCTAAAGCGCGGTTCGAAAATATTTCGGACTTACAACGAAAAATTTAACGAGCGATTTTATCGCACCCCGGAAGATCTTTTTAACGTCCGCGAGTATCGCAGCGTACGAAGATAAAAGGTACAATGAAATAAATTAACATGTTATTATATTTTTCGAATTGAATAAATGTCAGTTCACGCATGTTTTTTTCTTACTCGCGCTAATGTTTTTTTTTTTTTAATTTTTGTTTGTCATTCGAAAGCTGTGATGAAATTAATCTTTGAATTCCTGAGAAATGTAACAATTTTTCATTGCATATCCGAAACTGGTCGCACGACTATCGACAAAATCCCCGACCGTGGAGGAATCACGCGGAAAAATGACACCATTCTCTGGCTTGTAAAATAAATCCGCGAACATTAAAAAATCCATCCCCGCTGCGTATTTCGACGAGCGACGCTGGCACACTCAATTTCCCTTTCCTTGTGTTCGATACATTTCGCTTTCCCGCAGGAGGCGACGTATTCGTACGTCACGCTCGAAATAAACGTCAGTTATCGACAATGATCCAACGTTACGCGTGTGTGGACTCGTTCCTACGTGCCATTTCACGTCATCGCCCTGCATAACGCGTGATAGCGCCGTAATTTTGCGTTATGCATTTACCACGCGGAGCATCGAAAATAAAAGATAAAAAAGGGAAAAAAAGGCAACAACAAAAAAAATGGAAAAATTAGACACCGCTCGCTCGTAGACACAGTCGCGGCAAATTTGTTTATCGGCGTGCGAGAGCGCCGGGACATTAATACACGGGGCGTCACGGCGATAACCATTCTCAATATCCATAATTATTATCAGCGGCGGACGATGTTGGCAGCTACGGCGCACCACGTGACTCGTTCCCGTCGAAATAAAATGACAACGTTCATTTGCAAATGCGCGAAAGTGCATTATTTTTATTGGGTTTGTTAGTAGCCGTTTCCGTCGATGTGGCCCGACTACTCGTTTACGCGGATCTGTGTGCGCGCATCAGCTTCGTCGGACGATGGAATGTATGGTGCAGAACGAGCGGAGAGGGGCGCGATGGGATTCATCGGGGAAATACGGGCGTCGATGGATCCCTTTTTTCGACACGCAGATAGAAAAATTACGTCGATATCTGGCAACAATACGATCCTGCCGCCAGGATCGATTATATGCGCGACGCGATGTCGCTCGCGGAAACTCGAATTTCAATAAGAAGACCTTTATTGGTCGGGGAAGCACGCTTTCGAATCCCCGTGTTTCGTCGAAAATTTTTCGAGACCGCTGATGAATGCGATGAAGAACGCGAGATGCATTACAAAAATAAACGAAAACGTTGTTACAAAAAATATGTTTGGCAAATAATCCGAGATAAAGTTACGAGTATACGTGACGTTAATTGACTTGGGAATATAAATATCGCATATAATTTTGCAGTAACGCAATATTTACCGATATAATAATTACGGATAATAAGTAACAATTTCCGCTTCTCGTAACGGCAAATAAAACATCCATCCCGTACGCCCCCTCTATTATTTTTCGCCATCCTCGCCGTTCAAATCGCTAATTGAACTCGTCTCGTTACAACTTTCTCGCGGCACAATCCAATAATGCAACATCCATTTCTGTAACGCTAATCACAGTAATTTTACCCAGCAATGGGCGAGATCGTCGTATCTACGTTCTTCAATGTAATTAAAAATTCGTGCAATCTCCAGATTCTCCATTAATCCCCAGATCAAGCAGTGATAATGTAATAAAAAGAAAATCGATAAGAAGCTCTGATCTATTTTTTCAACATCTCCTCTGCACTTTATTTAAAACAAAACTGTCTGATAGAAAATCTGAATGATACTACCATATTTATTAAGATATGTAGGGGAAAGAGATGTGTGTTCTTAAGTACGAGAATCAACGATGATATGATAAGCGAGGAAATACACGAGGAGGAGGAGAAAGCGAAAAAAGATAGCAGTGGCGAACTGGAAATCGGCGTGGCCGACCACTTTTCAACCGCGGTATGCAAATCGGGCACGCGGTAACGCGCCGACGATTATACCTGGCACGCGTGCAACCAAACCGTCGTCGGTGGAAAAAAGAGTTGCAAGAAGACAAAAAGTACGGGCATATGGAGGGGCTGCAGCGGCGCGGC